>SKCR01046779.1:0-91089 GCA_019454045.1 Zanthoxylum bungeanum
ATTTTCTTTTCCCTCACTTTCTTGCTTACCAAACACTGTCCTTTTTGATTTCTTTCATTGTTAAATAATATTTTAACATATCCATGTTATACTCTATTACCTTAGTACCTATAGAACAAATAACATGACTACGGAGTTATCTCATACGTGTGGGAGAATGATACATGCACCAATTTTTTTTTGAACATGGAGACTTATGCATATAAAACAAAATGTGAAATCTATCTCAATTCTCAAATAACTGTGATCTTGATAATTTTTCATTTGTGATTTCAGTTCTTGATTTCCCCCAACATACATACATATACACACACACACAAAAGAGTGATAAAATTTAATCAAAAAGTATCAATATTTTACAGCTTAAAAAAATTTAACATAAAATATCAGTACTTTGTGATTGATTTTATCACTCTTTTTATCTCCCCTTTATATAAATATCATTTTCCACACCCATATATATATATATATATATAGTATGCTTCTCAAGTGCGAGCGTGCAAATGCGTATTTTTGTACAATAAAATAACAATGCTTTATTGATATGCGGACGATAAAACATCGGCATGATCCGTACCAGAGCCGATATATAAATAATGCATTAATAATTAATGTTTAGTGCTTACATGTACATGCTCTACATATTTTCTCATCCACATGGAAAATTACATATACATACATACATACATACATACATACATACATACATACATACATACATACATACATACATACATACATACATACATACATACATACATACATACATATATATAATATGTAAAAATAAATAAATAAATAATTAAACATTTTCTTAAGATAGCTTAGTTTATTATTTGACATCATTTTAATAACTGACTTTACAAGTTTTTATACCATGTTTGTTTGTAGTATCACTTTCCAACAAGGATTAAAAATTGGATCAGACTGACCGGTCAGACCGGTTGAACCGGAATCCAATCTAAGATCCGGTCCGGGTGATCTTCAAACCCGATCGGTAGTGAACAGGTTAAAAATTCATCGATTCGGCCAGTTCAACTGGTGAGGGGGATTTTTGGTTCGGTTTTTTATTTTTTTTTTATATATATATTTTGTAAAATATAATAAAATGTAGTTTAAACACTTACTCCAGATCGACCAATTCAAATTTTTTAATTTTTTTAAAAAAAATTAAATTTATTTATTTTTATAATTTTTAATTAAATAAAACTATTTATGATGTTGGTCAATTTTATCGATTTTTTCGGAACGGTTCAATCAATTGAACCACGACTCATTCAACCTTTTTAATTACCTTTCCGATTCTGACTAATTTTATTTTGTTTTTGTATGTTCTCCTGTAAAAATCACTTTAAGGATCCATTAAAGAATAAGATGCAACTAAAAATAATTTTATAAATTCAATGAACACATGATAAACATTGATCTTTAAATATTGATTTGATCAATGGACCGGGCTCGGGCAGACCCAGACCTGATTTTTTTAATATAAAAAAAATATATATATATATATAGGATACTTCTCAAGTGCGAGAGTGCAAATGCGTATTTTTGTACAATAAAACAATAATGTTTTATTGATATGCGGACGATAAAACGTCTGCATGATCCGTACCAGAGTCGATATATAAATAATGCATTAATAATTATTGTTTAGTGCTTACATGTACATGCTCTACATATTTTCTCGTCCACATGGAAAATTACATATACATACATATACATATATATATATATATGTGTAAAAATAAATAAACAAATAAATAAAAATTTTCTTAAGATAGCTTAGTTTATTATTTGACATCATTTTAATAACTGACTTTACAAGTTTCTATACCATGTTTGTTTGTAGTATCACTTTCCACCGAGGATTAAAAATTGGACCAGACTGACCGGTCGGACCGGTTGAACCGGAATCCAATCTAAGATCCGGTCCGGGTGATCTTCAAACCCGATCGGTAGTGATTAGGTTAAAAATTCATCGATCCGACCAGTTCAACTGGTGAGGGGGATTTTTGGTTCGGTTTTTTATTTTTTATTATTAATTTTTTATATATATTTTTTGTAAAATATAATAAAAATGTAGTTTAAACACTGACTCTGGATCGACCAATTCATATTTTTTTTAAATTTTTTAAACAAAAATTTTAAATTTAATTTTTTTTATAATTTTTAATTAAATAAAACTATTTATGATGTTGGTCAATTTTACCAATTTTTTCGAAACGGTTCAATCAATTGAACCACCGACTCATTCAACCTTTTTAATTACCTTTCCGGTGCTGACTAATTTTATTTTATTTTTGTATGTTCTCCTGTAAAAATCACTTTAAGGATCCATTAAAGAATAAGATGCAACTAAAAATAATTTTATAAATTCAATGAACACATGATAAACATTGATCTTTAAATATTGATTTGATCAATGGACCGGGCTCGGGCCGATTCGGACCCTATTTTTTTAATATAAAAAAATATATATATACAAAATTTATTATATAAATATATATATTTTTATCTATTTTAAGCCTGAGCCGGACCGGGTTCGGACTTTTTTGTTGAGCCCGGCCCGGGCCACCCATTTTAAAGCATGGTCCTGATTTTTTTGACCCAGGGCCCGAACTTTTTTGCTACCCTTAATTTGATATGAATTTTAGTCTTTCAAGTATTAATATTGATTATATAAATGTGGATTTTATAAAGAGAGGGAAACAAATTTGAAGGATAAAAAATAATCATAATTATTTCAAATGTACACATTTATTAGTATGAAGTGTGAAGGAGGTGATTTGGAAAAAAAAAAATTGCATCTTGACTCTTGAGTAGCACTTGGCTATCACTCTAAATCCACATAATGATAGCCCCAATGATTCCTTCAATTTTTTACAAAATACTGTGATCCACAGGAGAAGAATAAAGGATAAAATTATTAAAAAGATAAAATAAAATAATTTTGTTGGACCAATAAAGCGCATATTCAACGAACCATTCCTATATATTGTGAAAATTGATAAGTGAAATGAGAAAGTTGAATCGATTATTACATTTTTTCCCAGCTACATATAGATGTTTTTCGTTATTGTACTCTATCGGAAATTCGGAATATTATTTTACCAAAAACAAAACAAATAATGATAAATATATGTTTCCAAGTAAAATAAATTTCATAATGATATGAAAGGCTCATTAGCTAATAAGTCACGCATGCCAAATATAACTTCACAATTTTAGTTGACAAACCCACCCAACAAATCGATCGGTAACGTACAAATAGTTATAACTCAAAGAGCAAGTGTAATTTCTTTTCTTTTCTTATCCCATGGATTTGATCGAGTAATTTTCAAATATTTTTTTTTAGTTGACCATCGGAATTTGAATTATATGAGATAAAAAAAAAAATTGATTTGGATTGTGCCCACCCCTTGTTTTGAAAAAAAATAAAGCAATTAGGGTTTTTTTAAGTGGAATTGATTTGTTTATAATTAGATTTATCAATTTTTTTATTTATTCCGTTTAAGTCAGAGTCGATATCGAATAATTTCACGAAGAAATTTTTTAAAAAATTAAAAAAATGATGGGCCTATGGAGCTACCTATTGAGCCCAAACAAGCCATTTTTGAATCTCTTGGCTTTTGAAACACCGTCTATCTTCTTGTGTATCGCCATTAATGACGATTCTGAGCACACACAGACTCTGCATGGCAAAGGCCATTTACTACGTTCATGCCACCCTTGGGACACTTACTTGCTCATAATAATAATAATAATAATAATAATAAATTAATAATACTTCACATATTTTTAACGATGAAGGTATCTTCACGCGTCTTCTACCTCTCCCTTTGGACCTGATTATAATAAAGACTGTGGGTCCCGTTTGACTTTAATGTTTTTAGGGGCGCGTGATGTAGGGTTGCCAGAGCGCGTGTGATATTATTACTTGTGTTTATCCTTCTATTTTTGTCTTATATATAGCTGCCGTTACATTTATTGAAACGCTGCGTTTCTTTCGCTGGAAAATGCCAAAACTTTAGCAATTGGCGTGTATGGGAGGTGGTATATCATGTGACGGTGTATATATCATATCTCTCATAATAGTTGGGTTCTATAATTGTGTGAGACTCAACTACTGTGAGAGAGATGACATATACACCCAATACATAATATAATTTTTCCTATTATGGAGCTAAAAATTAGCTTAATTTTGTTTCAGTGCTCCAAAAAATTTAATTTTCCCATCTTTAGTAACATACGTGGATGAAAAATAAACCAATATATAAATCTTAACATCTTATTATGCAAATGGAAACAACTATAAAATGGAGGAAAAAAACAGTACTTCTGTTTTTTTTTTTTATTATTATAATCAAGATGTAAAGGACAATTTATGCACACCTCGATTAATCGCTTTATAATATTTAAGAGATTTTGAAAATCTTAAAACCAAATTTTGCCAATTTGACCTAGCTCCGACCAAGGTTCCGGTTCGGAACCGGACGGTTCCAGTTCCGATTTCGGAATCGAACCGGAACCTAACCGATTCGGTTAGGGTTCCTAACCAAACCGAACTGGTTGGAACCGCTGGAATCGTTCGGTTCCAACGGTTCCAAGGTTCCGGTTGGAACAGATTTGAATTTATATAATAATTTTTTTTATTATTATTTTTTAGATAAGAATTTTATTTGTAATTTAATGTAATTATGTAATGTAAGTGTATTATATAAATTCAAATTCATAATTTTAAATTATATTGATTTATCAATTTCAATTTTTTTATTTTCAATAAAAAAAAATAAACCGAATGGAACTGGAACCGAACGGTTCGGTTCCGGTTCTGGTTCCACTTTAGTGTGGAATCGGAACCGAACTGGAATTAACCGGAACTGGACGGTTCGGTTCCGGTTCGGACCGGAACCAAACCGCCGGCCGGGTATTTTGACCAATGACCAATCAATGGACCTTTAATCTCAGTCAACTGTTACAGGGTCCACGCCACCTTATCAATATAATGCTAATTGTGACGTCATATTTTTCTATTAATTCTATAAAAAAAAAATTTGTAGCAGAGCGCAGTACCCATGTGATGGCAGCTCATCATGCAGAATGGAGCCTACAAATCGATGGTTGATGGTGCACGGAGCTGCTGTTCTTTGCCCATTGACAAAGAAATCAAAACCCAAGGACCCTCCGATCAGACAGTCCACAGACTGAGATCATCAAATACAATAAGTGTCTGTTTAATGAGAACGGGAAATAAGAGAAAGAAATGTTATTTACTAAAAATTAAAATGATAATAAATATGTAGATCTTATTTAAAATAGGGAATGAAGAATGAAAATCACATTCTCACCACCCATGGGAATGAGATTCACATTTCTATTATTGATGAGAAATTATAAGATTACCCATAAAGTAATTAATTATTAAATTAATAATTAGTTAATATTAATTTATAAATAATAAATAAAATATATTAATAATTAATAATTAAATAATATTTAAATTAAATAATAATTTAATAAAAGAATGAATCAATATTTAGTATTTAATACATTAATAATTATTTAATAAATTAATAAATTAATAATTAATTAATACTTAAATGATAAATAAAATTAATCAATATTTTATAATAAAATAAAATTTAATAATTTTAATACATTAATAATTAATTAATAAATTAATAAAGTAATACTTAATTAATACTTAATTTATAAATAATAAATAAAATTAATCAATAATTAATAATTAGATAATATTCAATAATTCAGTAAAATAATAATTTAATTAAGAATAAATTAATATTTATTAATTTAATACATTAATAATTTGTTAATAAATTAATAAAGTAATAATTAATCAATATTGTGGATGTGTTAACATTTCAAGTATTTATATATATAGGGATGATAGTTATATCTGGAAAAATCTAAAAAAATCTGGACCCACATTCAAAAAATATGAATTGGGATTTAAAAGTTAAATGAATGAGAAAGTATAATTTTGACTATAAAAAAATGTCAAAAATATAGTTGTATGATAAAATATAGATTCAGATATATATGGATTCAGATTTAGATCTGTATTATATTTTTGTGGATCTTGATGAGATATTATTTGTGCGAATTTTCGAATATCCAAATCCGTAAAAAATCCAAATATTTGTATTTTAAAAAAAATTAAGTTATTTAATTTAAACATCCAAAATAAAATAAAATAATATTTATAATTAAACAATATTCATTTAACTTCCAAAACAACATTTACAATTCATAATCCATCCAAAATTATGGGTGAGCAAAATCGATTTCGGTTCCGGTTCCGCATGAAACCGGAACATACCCGGAAAAATCGGTTTCTAACTAAGTGGAACCGGAACCTACTCAATTAAATAGGATACCATTTTATTCGGTTCCGGCCCGGTTTCGAATTATCCTATTTATATAACATTGTCAAATTTTAAAAATGTAATTATTAGTTGCGTCAATTGTACAAACAACTAAGAATCCTATTCCTAACTGAAGAATCCAACAAAAAGACAGTTATCAAACATTACAAAAGAAAATAAAAAAGAGCTAATGTACTGAAATACAAAATAATATAAACATGAAAAAAATTGATAAACAATCACAAATATCCCACCCAGTTACTAGTTTTCACTTTTCAACCATAGTAACAAAGAATCCTTATCAATCGACCCACTCATTCAGACGAGCCCACCTCAACCTAAAAGAATCCAAAAACTGTGTGTCGATCGGCAAATCCGAAAATCAAACTTCTAAAACCCACTGATTGTACACATCATAGTAGACAGAAAATCAAACTTAAGTTAACTTTGACACGGAGAACAGAACAAAGAAAGACTCTAAAAGTGTTACAAAAAGAAAAAGTAGAGAAGAGCAGGCAATAGATGTAGGTTTTACATTCGGGTATCAAATCCGGTTCTAAATTAGGTTCCGGTTCTATGGTCCGATTCCGGTTCCGGTTATTCTGGAACCAGAACCGGACCGGTTAAAAATCGGTTCCATCTATTTAGAACCGGATCGGTTACAACCGATTCCGATTCCAAATCCGGATTTCCGGTCCGGTTCCCGGAACCGGTGCTCACCCTTATCCAAAATATCTAAATATAAAAAGTGTTCACTTTTCCACCATGACATTATCAAATAACTAAAATACCCTTGTGATGTCAGCAAAATTCTAACGTTGTTAACATCTGGGTGGAAAAATAAATATTTTTTAATTTCGGATGGAAAATTGAACATTTTAAAAGTATTCAATTAAGATTGAACTTTAACAATTCTTTTGGTAGGAAAATGATAATTTCCCTAAAATTAATTTTACATATCTAACATTTTACTACATGTAAAATATAAGGGAAATTTGGTAAAATATACGATATTATAAAATATAGTAGTAAAATATTATACCTCTAGTTCATTTTGTAACCAATGTTATTATCCAATTTATGAAATAGTGTAATGATAATAACTCTATCAAATTTTATGTTAATTTTAAATATATAAATGTTAAATTTTTAATTTAGTTCGAGATATAATTATTTTCTAGGTCTACCTCTGGATTCTGAGAGATTCTTTGGTGCAACAGTGGTATGGGTGACGTGGTACCACAAGCGAATTAAAAAATGACATGTAGAGTTTATCACCTATTTTTTAGTTGTTTTTTAATTTTTTAGCACTCGTGGCAGTGAATGATTGGCTTGTTACATGGATGACGTGGTACCACTGTTGCATAGAAGATTTTCTCCTGGATTCAAGATAAAACATATTGACGTCAAAAGATTCTTGTAACCAATATTTGATTTGGTTTATATAGCCAAACTTATCAAATGAGTATATGTAAAAGTTTATTACACGTTGAATGTGTATCCACCAAGCCCATAGTTTGATTTTGTCTTTTCAAATCATAAAATCATGCAAAAATATGAGCTTAGATTTTTTCTTTTCCTTATAGATTGGAAATTATGTGACCACGTATATTGTGGATGTAGCCACAAACATCATTGTCGGCTTTTTATTTTTTCAAAAATAGTAGACGATGTAATTTAATTTTAATGTAATAAAAGACTGGGGATCAAATTATTTAGATGTTTTTGAAATGTTGATGTGAAATCAGAAATGCTTTCTCAAAGCATTTTTCGATCCTCTTATTTTTTTCCTAATCTTACTTATTATAGATTTCTTTTGTATTTGTGTATGATCTGTTTTTCAACCCTTAATTTTTAATTTTCAATGAAAGTTTTATTAGGTATCGAAAAGACTTTAGTCATTAATACGAATTTTTATCGATCTAAGTTTTATAATCTTATTCATTTCCTAATATTATTTATTATAGATTTCTTATCCTTTCCATTGATACTTTGGTCAGTGATTACCCAACTTTAAGAAAAGCTTTTATTCCATGTTTCTTGTAATTTTTTTCAGTAGAAATAAAAATAGCTAGCTAGACTCTTTTTTTTTTTTTTTATGGTTTTTTTTAATATTACAATATAACTATACTGATATTTAGAAATAGAAATTCATCAATATGTTTTTCTCTGATGGTTAATTTTGTTATAATGTAAATATCTGAACTTAAAATTAACCAAAATTGTTTTAAAATATTAAAAAGAAAATCAATCTCCATTAATATACACAAGTTCCAAACTACCCCAACTTGAGCATTTTTTTTAATTTTTTATTTAATATTAGGTTTCAGCCTTGATGTAATAGACCTCACCCCAAAAAATTTGTAGCCTAGGGCTTAATATAGATTTGAGAATTGACTTGATAAAAAAATAAAATAAAAATAAAAATGGAGTGCTTAAATAATGTCAAAATTGAGAGTTAATACAAGCCAGTAAGTATCTGTCAAGGGGTCTGTTGTTGCTTTCGTGGCCTTTAGGGCAAGGGCACAACTTGCTCTCATAAGTCATAATTAATTGACCTAAATATATATCTTTTTTGAACAAGTCATTTTTAAAAATAAAATAAGAAGAAGAAGAAGAGAGGAGGAAGAAAGAACTGGCCAGTTCAAATATTAATTCAAGGTCATAGCTTCAAGTCAATTTATGACTTATGACTATGTTTTTTTTTTGGCAGCCCCCGCCAGCGACATTATCGGTTTCTTACTTCTTTGCACTCATCTTCTTTTAGACCTAGCAGTTGCCAATTTAATGAAATTGAATTGACCAAGTCAATAAAGCTAATTATGTATATATAGATTTATAAATGAATTTGATTTTCAGATCCGAGTAGACTTTTTTTATAAATTGTAATCGATAGTTGTTGAATAAAAATTTATATATAATCGATTCTTAACCATTCATTGTAATTAATACATGCATGTTATAAGATGATAAAAAACAACACGACTAAGTTTATCATTGGATTTAAATTCTGTATGTATTTATATTTTTATGTTTTTTTTACACCAATCCAAGAGTTTTAGTTGACTAAATAATCTTAGTATCCTAACAGAACTCATGTATCTATTCACAAATATGATCTAATGATAAGTAATATTTTATTTCAAAAAAAACAATGAGTCTCTATCTTAATATTAAAATCATATATTGTATTTGTATTGTAGAATCCACTTAATACGTTTGAATATTATTGAATCTTGATTAAATATATATATTGTAAATAACATGATATTTTTATTCCGTAACATCTAATTATAAATATATGGAAAATTATTAATTTGATATTTATGTCATTGAAACTTGTATGTTTCATACTTTTGTGTTGTATATATGTTAAAAAATTAAGTTAAATAAATAAGTTGATTGAAAGATACAAATATACATTATAATTTTTGTTATTGATCATTACGTATATATATTTTGATAATAGATATTGTGATTCATTTTTAAATTTTGATGATAAAATTTTATCATAAATAATTTGTTGTATATAATTTTTAATGGGCTTTTGTATGAGAAGAAATAAATTAATTGTATGGAGTAAAATTTAAATGATTTTATTAAATTAAGCATTAAGTTAAAATTATGTAACTTAATCCCATTAATATATTTTTACCTTAATTTACATCAAGTGGAAGAAGCAAATATGTTTAAAATCACTGACATTGAGTTTCATTCAGCGTCAAAAACTAAAACAAAAACGACTTTCCTCCATGAACATCAATAAAATTTACAAGGTTTTAATCGGGTTTTTATTGTAGAAAACTACTGTATATAGATTTTATGTATATTGTTGTGTAATTGTGCTAAATATTTGGATTTATATGGGAATTTGTAATGCAGCCATGCATTTGGCTTTAATAGAATATATTTCATATTTTGAATGAATTTTGACCAATAATTAGATGTAACTTAAGTGAGTTTTGTTGGAAAATAAGCTTTCTTTAAAGAATATGTTGGTTATTTTGAGGGAGCATTTAAGTGAGACTCATTTATGGAAAATGGGAGTCATGTTCGACTCGAATTCTCATCTATGAGTACTTCGAATGGTATTAGATTATGCTAAATATGATGTCGAGTGAATGAGAGAATTTGCCTCCCAGAGTTACACCATTAAAGGGAAACTAAAGAGAAATACTAATATCTCACATCCAAAATCTAATTAGCTTAGAAGATCTTATATATAGATGTGAGATAATGGGTTGGTAAAACTTATAGATAGAAACTCTCTTTACACTTGTGGACGCAGATTTAGATCAAGGCCACAATCGAGATTTTCTTTCTGTAGGGCGCGATTGAATCCTGCAAAATAAATAAAGCGAATAAGGAGTGATCTGCCCACCGGTGTGGTGGGGACCGTGTGCACTCCGACGCTCAAGTTAGCCTATGTAGTGATGAAGTAAGATAAATAAATTAAGGTCTGATATATACCTTAATCTAGGTTTGTGGGCCGTGAGGGCGGTCAATCGTAGAAATGTCTAGGTATTCTGTGTCTAATGCTTTTTCGATCCTGATCTTGTCTTTCCTTTCTTCTTTTATAGGCTTCTCCCGTGAATCTGCCCGTTGGAGTCGACTTTGTTGAGCGTTTAATTCAGATATTTCATGATAGATAACTGAAGATCTCATCTTCTTCCCATAACTCTCGATCTTAATGGCCACATTTATGTGTCTGTTTCTTTTATATTAGCTTTGTAACTGGTGTCCGTTGATATGCATAACATCTTTAGGTATGGGCTCAATCGGTTGATGGGCTTGGCTTCGTCGTGAGATGTCGTTTTTGCCCTTGGGTCAATTTTGGCCCAAACAGTTTGTCCCCTACTCTCCAAGTCTGGTAGTCCTAGGCTTGAAGAGTATCCGTCATGTCGTATGAATCTTTATGAGTAGCTTTATACGTCTGTACCACGATGATTTAGGAATAAATTTGATTTGGGTGTTGCAGAGTGCAAATGAAATGCCATGGGTTTATCCTTGGTTGGGGTAAACCCCAAATCCATATTAAGCATGATTGAATCCACTTTTTAATATGTCGTGTGAATTGGGAATGCCCTTCGTTCTGTCGAGGAAGATGGGGGTCTCTGGTTGACCAAACTGTATATTTGGGAGGAGCTTTATTGACACATTCGTATGAGATGTGGTTATCATATTCTGATCTGGAATTGACACAGATTCTATGGGGATGACCCCTCAGGCTTTTATCCGACTTGGTCGTATGAAGAGTGGATATCAGTGCCTATATTTGACTCGACGTGAGTTAAACGGGTATGTCCTGTTGGCTTAGTCCGTAAGACTTCAACTTTTGACTCTACATGAATCGAATTGGGGGGATGTCCCCTTTCGACTGAACCGAGAAATTGTTCAGGGACAGTTTTCACCCGACAATTTTCACACAATACCATCTGACTCGACATTTGTTATCTGGATTCATCCCGTTGACTGTCAAACTGGGGGATGTCCCCTGTCCACTGAACCGAAAAATGGTTCAGGGGCAATCATCACTTGACACGTCGTGTGAGAAGAGCGAGTTGCACAATTCATTTGACTCGTCATGAGTCGATCTGGGGGGTGTCCCCTGTCGACTGAACCGGGAAGTGGTTCAGGGGCGATTTTCACTCAACATTGTCGTATCGGACGAGTGAATACCATAACTCAGAGATAACTCGACATGAGTTATTTGGGGGATGTCCCTGTCGACTGAACCTTGAGGTGGTTCAGGAGTGATTTCACTCGACACTGTCGTATCGGACGAGTGAATACCACGACTCAGACATAACTCGACATGAGTTACTTGGGGGATGTCCCCTGTCGACTGAACCTTGAGGTGGTTCAGGAGTGGTTTCACTCGACACTGTCGTATCGGACGAGTGAATACCATGTCTCCGATGTAACTCGACATGAGTTACTTGGGGGATGTCCCCTGTCGACTGAACCTTGAGGTGGTTCAGGAGTGATTTCACTCGACACTGTCGTATCGGACTAGTGAATACCATAACTCAGATATAACTCGACATGAGTTATTTGGGGGATGTCCCCTGTCGACTGAACCTTGAGGTGGTTCAGGAGTGGTTTCACTCGACACTGTCGTATCGGACGAGTGAATACCATGTCTCCGATGTAACTCGACATGAGTTACTTGGGGGATGTCCCCTGTCGACTGAACCTTGAGGTGGTTCAGGAGTGATTTCACTCGACACTGTCGTATCGGACGAGTGAATACCATGTCTCCGATGTAACTCGACATGAGTTACTTGGGGGATGTCCCCTGTCGACTGAACCTTGAGGTGGTTCAGGAGTGGTTTTCACGTATCGGACGAGTGAATACCATGTCTCCGATGTAACTCGACATGAGTTACTTGGGGGATGTCCCCTGTCGACTGAACCTTGAGGTGGTTCAGGAGTGATTTCACTCGACACTGTCGTATCGGACGAGTGAATACCATACTCAGATATAACTCGACATGAGTTACTTGGGGGATGTCCCCTGTCGACTGAACCTTGAGGTGGTTCAGGAGTGATTTCACTCGACACTGTCGTATCGGACGAGTGAATACCCATCTCCGATGTAACTCGACATGAGTTACTTGGGGGATGTCCCCTGTCGACTGAACCTTGAGGTGGTTCAGGAGTGATTTCACTCGACACTGTCGTATCGGACGAGTGAATACCATGTCTCCGAGATGTAACTCGACATGAGTTACTTGGGGGATGTCCCCTGTCGACTGAACCTTGAGGTGGTTCAGGAGTGATTTCACTCGACACTGTCGTATCGGACGAGTGAATACCATAACTCAGATATAACTCGACATGAGTTATTGGGGGATGTTCCCAGTTCGACATTCTCCATGCCGTAATACTTTGACCCGGTTCAACTGTCATTTAGAGCAAACCCTATGCGGATTACGAGGAGTTTTGGCGGGAATATTGGCGCCAAATTGAGTGTGGGTGTATAAAAGGGGTATGGGCGTTTCACTTCTCCTCATTTGGAAAGTCGAGTAAGGAGAGCTCTCAAGTATTTCTCAAGGTATTCTTCGCTAACTTCCTCTTGTTCTTCAATTCCTTTAAGCATTCATCGCAATATTCAAGCTGTTCTTAGGTTTCTTTGGGTGTTTGATCTTTGGGTTAGTGTGTTTAGCTTTAGAATCGTGTTTGTGGTTTTTGATCTTCAAGGGGTAATTACTAGAGAGTTTAATTGTTTGTATGCTTGTCGTTTGGACAATGTCGAGTGGAGAGTCTTTAGGTAGCTTGGGAGCCAAAATAGATAGTTATGTCGAATCATCGAGTGAAACTGAGGAGGAGGTAACGTACAAAGAGTGGTCGTACGAGAAACTGATTGAGAAAGGTGTAGTTACCCTGGCGATGTCTCCTCGGGAGACACCTACTGAGGCAATACCTCTAAGATCAATTCCTGCTATTGAGGAGCCGAGTGACTTTCCTTGTAAGTGAGCCTACCAACTTATTATCCAGGAATCCTGCTAGTCGTATGACTGGGAAAATGCTGAGGGAACTCAGTTGTATGTATAGATTTCCTGAGTCACTAGAGCTCCGAGTACCTTCGTCGTCTGAGAGAATCGATTACAAGGTTCCGGGGTGGATAGGTTTCTACGTTCGTCCGTTTAAAATAAATATTGAGGTTTCCCATCCCCAGACTAGTCTGGGAAGTGTTGAACCATTTTGAAATTGCTCCGTCTCAATTGATGCCAAACGCATGGAGGATTCTATTGTCGATTGAGTGCTTAGCCTTCGAGTTGGGTGCACTCTTCGAAGAAGTTAATGATGTTCTAGAGACATATTACATAAAGGAGCATCTGAAAGAGAAAGGGAGATATACAATGATCCTTCGACAAAGAAAGAAGCCTCTAGTTATTGGGTTGCCGACTAATGATAGGGGAAACTGGCAGTCCTACTACTTCTTCGCAAGGGGTG
Source organism: Zanthoxylum bungeanum (assembly GCA_019454045.1). Taxonomy (NCBI): domain Eukaryota; kingdom Viridiplantae; phylum Streptophyta; class Magnoliopsida; order Sapindales; family Rutaceae; genus Zanthoxylum; species Zanthoxylum bungeanum. The sequence continues at coordinate 14,349 of SKCR01046779.1, forward strand.
AGGGTATATTTGGTTTGACTGGGGCTGGTCGAATCCCAGAGTTCTGGTGTTTGTCGAGTGAGTGATGCTCTTTTCTAATTTATAGGTTATAACTATGGTTTGTGTCTTTGAATAACCAAGGGTTTGTCGTTGCAGATCCTCTTCGAAACAAATCGTTCCTCTCAACTGTACGCTCCACCTCAAACGTCGAAGCGATTCTATCTTTGCAAGACGACGTAAGGAACTGCAAGGCCATTTTAGAGGAGAAGAGATTAAGAGCGACTCCATTGTGGAAGGAGATCTATCAGCGCGAAGGTAAAGTTCTGGCCCTCTCTAACGACGTTTTGGCCGTGATAAACTGTAGGTGGTCGATTCAAAAATTGTATGGGGTGAATAAAAAATATCGAGAGCCCTTAAAAATTGAGGAATTTTCATGCGCAGAGGAGATGATGTCTGGACCATTCACAGTAGCTTCACTCGACGAAATGAAGAGCAGAAAAAGGTCGAGGAAACTGAAGAAGAGAGAATTAGAGGTCGAAAAAGAAACTGGCACCCAACATCAAGAGATGATTTCGAGTGGGGGTGTCGTAGGAAAAGGGAAGTCGATAGACATTATATCAACTGAGAAGAAAAGGAAGTCTGTCACAGAGGTGGAAACTGAAGAGGACTCTGATACCCTTATCTTGAAAGTTCCAAAGGAGTCGACAGCTATCTCAGACCCTTCAAGCATCGACTCATTTGTTGAGGGTCTTCTACTCCAAGGGGATGAAGTAAGATTGGCACAGATTGGGCCGGCGGAGGCCATGAAGAAAGCCATCGCTCTAAACTATCAAGTGAGTACCCTTTTTTTTTTTTTTTTTTTTTTTTTTTTTTTTTTGTCGAATGGTGCTCTGATTTGAATGTCGTAGGCCCTGGAATGTAGCTTGTTCTTGCGGAAAAATGCTGAATCCAACCAAAAGAGGGTCAAGGACCTAGAGAAGGGTTTATCAGCAGCGAGGAAGGAGTCGTCTGAGTTAAGGTCTGGACTGGTCGCTTCGCAGAGAAAGGAGAAGGTTCTCGAGAGGGAGCTGAAGGAAGTGAAGGCTAGCTTGAAGCTGGAAAAGGAAACAGCCGAGTTAACGATTGAAGGTTATAAGGAGGGTTTCAACAATTTGAAGAAGGAGAACGAGTTGTTGTTGGAACAAATGGAGGATATCGCAATCGACTCCATGATGAAGAATAGATACGACCTGATGCAAGAATTCATTGCTGGTAAACATGTCGACTGGAAGCCTGAGAAATGGATCAGGGAATATGAAAGGCGTGCCGCAGGAATCTCCTCGTCGACTGAAGAAGAAGATGTAGAAGTAGGAGCAGAGGTAGAGATGAGGAAGGAGGAGGCTGAGCTAAATCCAATGGAGGTAGAAGCGATGATAGAAGTTGAGAAGGACACAGAAATAGAAGGAGAAAATGTGGCACAAACTGCTGTCCATTCTGAACCGGTAGATGTTGAGGGTGAAGGAGATGTTCCAACCAGTCAGCCAGCAACGATGGATGCAGACGGAGCTGACGATTGATGTCGAATTGTTCAGAAATTATTTAGATCTTTTTGAACTGTACTTAGAATTTGTGAGGAAGGAACAAGTTTGTATCTTGAATCATTTTGTAAATTGGAATGACGAATGGTTGTATACTTCGAATGTGGAGAATGGAACAAGAATCTATTGGATAGTTTTATTGCTATTTGTCGAACAACTTCTACAAATTTTATTTCTCTACTGACAGAATGATAAAACTTGAATGTAGACTGGAAAATAACTAATTGGCGAAACATCAAAGTTACCGGATAAATTTTTTAAGGTGCACCGCATTCCAACTATTGCGCACCGGATTTCCTTCCAATGTCTGTAACTTGTAAGCTCCTTTGCCAACCACCCCAGTTATTAGATAAGGGCCTTCCCAATTAGGGCCCAATTTCCCATCTCCATCTTCCTTCGTGTTCTGAAACACTCTACGTAGGACCCAGTCTCCAGAATTGAATGTCCGAGTCCTGACATTTTTGTTGAAGTACTTAGAGATTTTCTGTCGATAAGCAGCCAGTCGAATGGATGCGTTGTCTCTTGTCTCATCAATCGTGTCGAGATTGAAGTTCATCAGTTGTTGATTACTTTCATCGTCGAGCCATTGGCATCGTGCAGAAGGGATGAGTTCCTCTGTTGGAATTACTGCTTCCGTACCAAAAGCCAAGGCGAAAGGAGTTTCGCCTGTTGAAGATCTGGTCGTAGTACGATATGACCACAAGACTCCTGGTAATTCTTCCGCCCATGCGCCTTTAGCCTTCTCCAATCTCTTCTTCATCGTGTTAATGATTGTCTTATTAGACGACTCTGCTTGACCATTTGATTGTGGAAAGCGTGGCGTGGAAAAGTTCAACTTGATGCCCCAGTTCCTGCAAAAATTTTGAAAATGATGGCTAATGAATTGTGAGCCATTGTCCGTTACAATTTCCTTTGGTATGCCGAATCGACATATGATATTCTTCCATATGAACGTTTGAACCTCCTTGTCGCGCACCCTGGCATAAGCTTCTGCCTCTATCCATTTCGAGTAATAATCTGTCATTACGAGCAAGTAAACACGTTGGCCCGGTGCTACTGGGAGTTTTCCAACAATGTCCATGCCCCATTTCATGAATGGCCAAGGGGACAGAATTGGATTCAACCTTTCAGGAGGTAGATGGGAAAAAGGTGCGAATCTCTGGCACTTGTCGCATTTTTTGGTGAATTCAACAGAATCTTGTCTCATTGTCGGCCAGTAATAACCTGTCGAATGGGCTCGAAGAGCTAGACTTCTACCGCCAGAGTGGTTCCCACATTCCCCCTCATGCAATTCGGATAACACATGTTGAGCTTCATCATCTGCTAGGCATTTCAAATACGGCCCTGAAAATGACCTTCTCAGTAACTGACCTTCAAATATCACAAACCTGGCTGACTGTCTCTGCAATTTCCTAGCCTCTACCCTGTCGTCTGGAAGCTGTCCACTTTGTAAATATTGAATGATAGGAGCTGATACTAGCTAAAATTTTCTCTTCCTTCCAGATTGCTGGCCAATTCAAATAAACTACGGGAATTGACCGTGGTTCGTCCATACTCGATCCCAGGGTTGCCAAAGCATCTGCTCGGGAATTCTCGCTCCTTGGTACTTGGGTTATTGAGAACTTGTCGAATGCAATTCGGATATCGTTTACCTTCTGTAAATAGGAAGCCATCGCCAATCCCCTTGCATGATAAGATCCCTTGATTTGATTGACGATCAACTGAGAATCTGATGTTACTTCGATCTCCCTCGCACCTAATTCCTTTGCCAATAATAATCCCGCGATCAAAGCTTCATATTCGGCTTCATTGTTTGTTACTCTGAAACCGCATTTAACAGCCTGTTGCATAATGTCGCCTGAAGGAGAAGTAACTACCATTCCAAGACCGCATCCCTTCTTATTACTTGATCCGTCCACCGCTAATCTCCAAGGATTTGTTGGCTGAATTGAATTTATTTCAGCTTCAGCTGCTGCCATCGTACTGGGTATGAAGTCGGCAACAAAATCGGCCAATGCTTGGGATTTAATAGCAGTTCTCGGCTTGTAGTCTATGTCGTGCTCCCCTAACTCAATTGCCCACTTCATCAGTCTTCCAGATAGCTCAGGTTTGTGGAGAATGCTCCTCAAAGGGTATGTCGTGTACACTGTGATTGAATGTCCCTGGAAATAGGGTCTAAGCTTTCTTGCGGCTGTGACAAGTGCGAAGACCAATTTCTCCATTAGCGGGTAGCGAGTCTCTGCCCCCAGCAATGCCCTGCTTACGTAGTAGACTGGTTGTTGACCCCCTGATTCTTCTCTTATTAAAACTCCACTGACCGCGTGCTCTGAGACCCCCAAATAAAGGTAGAGCCTCTCATGGGCTAGCGGCTTTGACAGCAGGGGCGGTGTGGTCAAATATTGCTTGAGCTGCTTCAGTGCTTCTTCACAAGCAGCAGTCCATTCGAACTTTCCTGCTTTTTTCAAGGCAGTGAAGAATAGAAAGCTTTTATCTGTAGATTTAGAGATGAACCTGTTTAAAGCCGCGATCCTGCCTGTGAGTCGCATGATATCTTTGGGCTGGAAGGGGAAGGTATGTCGAGGATGGATCTGTTCTGGGTTTGCTTCAATGCCCCGTCGTGTGACTATGTACCCAAGGAATTTCCCTGAAGCGACACCGAATGCACATTTTGTAGGGTTTAATTTCATTCCATACCTGTCCATGATGTCGAAGGCTTCTTTCAAATTGCTGAGATGTTGCTCTGACTTGGTTGATTTTACCAACATGTCGTCGATATAAACCTCCATAGTTTTCCCAATCTGTCGATCAAACATCTTGCTGACCATTCGCTGATACGTTGCTCCTGCGTTCTTCAGGCCAAAGGGCATGACCTTGTAGCAGAATATTCCCCGATTCGTAACAAAAGCTGTCTTCTCCTGATCCTGGGGATGCATGAGGATCTGGTTGTAGCCAGAATACGCATCCATGAAGCTTAGCAGTTCATGCCCTGCAGTCGCGTCCACCATTGAATCAATATGCGGATAAGAATCTTTGGGACAGGCTTTATTGAGATCTGTGAAGTCAATGCAGACTCTCCATTTCCCATTCTTCTTCTTCACCACTACTACATTTGCAAGCCACTCGGGAAACTGTACTTCTCTAACCGCTCCGTTCTGTAACAATTTCTGCACTTCGTCGTCAATAATCCGATTTCTCTCTGGAGCGAACTTCCTTCTTTTCTGCCTGACAGGAGAATGGTTTGGATCCACATGCAACTCGTGTGTGATGAGCTCCGGATCAATGCCAACCATATCTGTGTGTGACCATGCAAAGGTGTCGTGTCGGTTCTTCAAGAATTCCACTAACTCTGTTCGTATCTCTGGGTCTAAACCGGCTCCAATCAAAGCTTTGTGATCTGTGAACTGTGGATGAATCTGGACCTCGTCAAGTTTCTCTATATTTGGTAAAGTTTGCTCCGACGCGCAAGGCCCAGACGGTAATTGCTATGCTGAATCAACTTTAGACTTCAATGTCGTTTGGTAGCAGCTCCTTGACGCCAAACGATCCCCCCGAATCTCCTGAATCCCCCATTTAGTGGGAAATTTAATTACCTGGTGGTAGGTAGACGAAACCGCCCTCATGTCGTGAATCCAGGGCCTGCCCATGATCAAGTTGTAAGCCGAAGGGCTATCCAACACCAAGAAGGTAGTTAACTTATTGACACCTGCAACATAAACTGGTAATTGTATTTCCCCCATAGTCATTTTCTGTTCCCCACTAAAACCGATCAAAACTGTTGTCCGTCTACTGACATTATCCAATTCTGTTCCCATGTCGGATAGAGCACTGGCAAAAATTATGTTTGCTGAGGAGCCAGTGTCGATCAGCACACGCTTGACCATGAAATTAGCCACTTGCAGGGAAATGACCAAAGCATCATGGTGTGGATTCAAATCAAGTGAATCCCCACTGTCTGGAAACTCGATTAGCAAACCTGTGGTGGTTCTCTCCACAGACATTAAGGTGTGAGACGCGTTGGTCGCCAGAGCCCTTGAATGTCTTTTTGCTGCCGAATAGGTTGCCCCACTAATTCCTGATCCTCCTGAAATCACATTAACAGTGTTATTAATAGGGGGCGGCTGGGTTGGATTATCCCCCTGTCTGTCTCTTTCATCCCTACGAGTCAATGTAGCTTTCCCCTTGTCGGTAAGTAAATCTTTCAAAAATCCTTTATTCAATAATTCCAACACTTCTAGCCTCAACTACGCATTCGGCGGTCGTGTGACCGTAGTCCCTGTGGAACTCACACCACTTCTTAGTGTCTTTTTGACGAACTATCCCTGGATCGTGGAGCCATTTTTACTCATTTCCCAACTTCTTGAGTACCGAAACCAATTCTCCGGGAGAAATCGTGAAATTGTAGTCCGGAAGTCGAGGCTTGCTTGCAGGTAGATCCTCCCGATCTTTATACGGTCTTCGTCGTGTGTCCGAATTCCTGTTGTGTGGTCGCCATTCATCCCTATGTAGGTTCCTTCTTTCAGCTGAGGAGGGGAAATCTGACCTGGGTCGTCTGAAAGTAGTATGCCTTCGGTCTACTCGTGAATTGGTTTCATCTACTTTTTTCTTATTCCTTTTATCCTCTTCCCACCTGATCTCTACTTGAGCTCTTGCCATTACCTGGTCCATCGTGCAGCATCTGAATTTTGTCAATTTCTTATAAAGACAACTATCATAAAGAAGACCATTCCTGAATGCCTCGACCGCCGTGGGGTGATGGAGATCGGGAATGGTTATCCGTTCGCGGTTAAACCGGGCAACGTAGCTTCGTAGTGACTCTCCTTTCCTTTGCTGAATTGAGTTAAGGTCGTCTGTTGTCTTCTCCAGCTTGCACGAACTCGCAAAGTGTTGTACGAACTTGTCCGCCAATTCCTGATACGACTTAATAGATCTGCATGGGAGATTGATAAACCATGTTAAAGCTGGCCCAGCCAGAGTTTCCCCAAAACACCTGCACATTCCTGCTTCCCATTGGCTCGGGGATAAGCCGGTTGACATCATTTTAAATTTATAGTGAATAACATGGTCGTCAGGATCTGTAGTTCCATCATATTGCTTCATTTCTGGTGGGCTGAATTTTCGCGGCAATTCAACTGCTACAATTGACTCGTCGAATGGTGTGTCTGAAATTGCCCCGGCCCTGCTTTTCCTAATCGGAAGTTTCACTCCTGGTAGTCTTGACAAAATTGCTTCTTTGAATTCCACCATCTCCCTCCTGATTGAATTGGCCATTAGATGGGTCTGATCCATAGGTAGAGTAGCTGGAGGCTGGTTGCTTTCTGGCTCGCCTGATATAGGGGGAACAATCGGATTGCTTTGGTTACCTCCACTGCTGGTCTGGCCTTGGAGGTGATGTTGTGGGTCGGATGACAGGTGATCCACCTTTGTAAAATTCGAAATTCGCATCGTCGAATTTTCTTCTTCAAGAACTTTGAGTCGTTCTTGGAGTGTGGCTAGTTGTGTCGCCAATTGGTCCGGCATTTGTTCGTTGTTTGAGGCCATTCTTGATTGGTCTGATTGAATGCTTTACTTCTGCGCGATTCGATTGTCGAGCCCCACGGTGGGCGCCAAATTGTGGACGCAGATTTAGATCAAGGCCACAATCGAGATTTTCTTTCTGTAGGGCGCGATTGAATCCTGCAAAATAAATAAAGCGAATAAGGAGTGATCTGCCCACCGGTGTGGTGGGGACCGTGTGCACTCCGACGCTCAAGTTAGCCTATGTAGTGATGAAGTAAGATAAATAAATTAAGGTCTGATATATACCTTAATCTAGGTTTGTGGGCCGTGAGGGCGGTCAATCGTCTAGGTATTCTGTGTCTAATGCTTTTTCGATCCTTGATCTTGTCTTTCCTTTCTTCTTTTATAGGCTTGAATCTGTTGGAGTCGACTTTGTTGAGCGTTTAATTCAGATATTTCATGATAGATAACTGAAGATCTCATCTTCTTCCCATAACTCTCGATCTTAATGGCCACATTTATGTGTCTGTTTCTTTTATATTAGCTTTGTAACTGGTGTCCGTTGATATGCATAACATCTTTAGGTATGGGCTCAATCGGTTGATGGGCTTGGCTTCGTCGTGAGATGTCGTTTTTGCCCTTGGGTCAATTTTGGCCCAAACAACACTCGCTTGCAGAGGGTTTGCAAATCACAGTCCGATCAGGATGGTTCGCCTATGCGTACACGAATGCAACCCAAATCAAGTAGGCTCACGTTTGCTTGTGTTTGCTAATTTTTCTTTAATTTTGTGGCTTTTATGTTCATAATAACTTTAGCCATGATTTCCTATTGAATATGATATTCAATATATAAATCAATGGTGAGTTTAATTCCCAATGGTATGGAATTGTAGAGTTATTTTCAAAATCCTTTTATAAAACAACATTAAGGCAATCCACAAACAAAACCACCACTCACAGAATTTGGCATCAAGGCGACCACCAATCGAGAGCTTCAAGAGAAATTTAGTTTTGTTTTGATCAAATTCATACATAAATTTATTCGTTGTATGTGTGATTTGGAAGTGCTCCGAAATTACTACGATTTCGTTTCATCCTATGAAACAATTGTCTGTAAGATCCTAAATACTACTGATATGAGGCAAAATTATTTTAAGGAGACTGTACCGCATAGTATTCAGAACCTCTTCTACTATTGTCCACTACTACTAGTTGTTTCGATATCTCTGCATATTTGAATTTCATTTTGTTATACTTGTAATTTCTGTTGGTCAATTCCAGCTTGTAATCAGACTTATATTAACAACAATAATCTTAAAACAGTTTGATTTGCGATATTGTGGAGATGGAAATTGGTCCAAACACAGTTACTAATGCTGAGCAGAACATGCCAACATCTTTGACTGGACAAAACATTACAGACGTTGTGACTGGGCAACGTGATGGGTCCTCTATGGTTGTAGCAACCTTTTTAACTAGCCAAATATTAAAATCGTTGTGACTAATATGTTAGGTCATATGTGGCCATACATATGAATCATGCTGCTAAGAAACCTGGGAAATTTGGATGTCAAAATTTCAAGAGATGGCAGTAAAAAATATTCTTTTACTTGACCATGTTGAATCTTGCTAGATTCTTGAAGGGAGATGTTCATGTGCCCAAATTCATTGTGATTGTGCAACATATTGGGTCCTCTATGGTTGTAGCAGCCATTTTGACTAGCCAAAACATTATAACCGATGTGACTGGACTGTTAGGGTTGGTGCTCCGAGTGCCAATCGTATTTATGTCTGATTCATAAATACGAGCAATTATATTTTCCATAATATTACTAATTTAACGGTAGCACCATTGTCTTTTATACGCTTATTCGGTCTAATTGAGATTAGATATCTGATTAGGATTAGATCAAAATTGAATCCGGATTCAGTAATACATGTATATTAGACAAAGACCCTGTTTTACAGTATAATGGCAGTCAGTTACAACGTAGTTTGAAGCGACTATTGGGAATATCCTTAAATAAATCATGGTCAAGATTTGCTAACACGGTCGGTTAAAATCCGCTGAGACCAGTACATGTCATATATCGTGACTTGATTCGATGGTTTATCCCAGTAAACCATGAGTCTCGGGAGACTCGTATAGACATGTAGGTGTTTATTTGATAAGACACTGAACGACTCACCGAAGGTTTCCTAATAGATGGTACACCAACGTCAATAAGAACCTTCTCGATTTGAGCGAGCATAGTGGTCATTCGACTTGAGATACCACTGTGGATATATGAGTTATCCTCCACACTTTGATGGCAGTCACGTCAACGATCTAATCATGATCAGACCTCTGCATGTCCGTTGGGTGTGGACCGATGCTCATGATATCCTGTGCGTATCAAGACATGATCCGTCAGTCATGTGTAAGGGCATAGGCATCCTCACGTGTTTACGATCTAGTAAATCCATGGCCGTTGGTATAACTTCAGAAATAAGTCGAGTGTTATTTAGATATCATAAATTGAAAGTCGAATGTATTATACCGAACATATTTGACGTTCTCATCTATATCCCAGGTATAATACGGATAGTCTGTGACAGAGAGATTATACGTATCCAGTGACCTCGACTTGCATAGTTTAGCGAGATTATATGTGGTCGTCATAATCCATGAGTGGGTGGATTATGGACACGAAATTAGAATTCGTGACGGATAGACCTAAACTTAGAGAGTCCCACAATATGAAGTGTACTCGTTGAGCACTTGGGCAACTCGATATGAATAATACGAATTATTCATTATATTTCACTGGATTAAGTGAGTCAATTCGGATCGTTTAATCGTTAAACGATAACACATGTAATTAGAGGATTTTATCCGCTAATAATTATTGTGTATTTGTATTTGATACATAATACGATTAGATACACATTAATTATTTGTCAAATGAGATTTGGACACATGCCATAAATATATGTATTTGTTATTTATTGTAAATAAAAATACATATATAATAATAATTACATTAATTAATTATTTGGATATTTAATTGTTAAATATTTAAATTATTAATTAATAATCTTTTTCATTAATGTAATGGAATTTGTTTAATTATTATTGGTTGATGTGGCATGAATTAATTACACTTTATTTTTGTCCAATTTTGATTGGCTAATATAAAGTTATTTTGACTTTAATTTGATTAAAGTTGAAAATGACATTTTTGCCCCCAAAATACCCCTAATTTCGGCCACTTGTTTTATAAAAGGGAAATTATTTTTCTTTTGCTATTCATCATCATCATCAACGACTAAACTCTCCAAAAATGGGTTCCAAAATTATTTCAAGAATTCATGAAGAAAATGAAGAAAAATCAAGAAAATGGCTATGGAATTAAGTGGATTAGAGGTAATTCATCAAATCCCTTAGCTTAGAAACTAGTTTCTTATCTTCTTGATGATCTAGAAATGTTCTAGGTTTCTTTATTTTATGAAATTTTGGGGTTTTGTTGTTTGGTGGATGGATTGGAAGCCATTGAGGCATGTGTGAAGTAGATTTTGGAACTAATTAGTGTAATTTGTTTCCAATTTGTTCAAATTATTATTGGACAATTTTGTTGCTATTCTAGAGTTATTGAAACACTCTAATATAACCTATAATTTTTCTAGAGTGCCTCATGTGTGGTGACTTTAGTTGGTGTTATGGATTAATTTGATTGATCTTGAAAATTGGATTTTAAAGCATGAAAAATGAGAATTTTTGGTCTGCAGATCAAATCTGTTAAAACTGGAAATTATGTGATGATTTTGATGTCATAGGAATGTAATGGATGTATTTTGGGAGTTGGAATAATTTTTGGAAAGTGTTTCGGAGTTGAAATAAGCGAAAACGGCAAAAAACGGCGTTACCTGGTGAATTTTGAGCCAACCGGGTGACGGCTGTGAAAACAGTGATTCCGTCACTGTTTTGGCAGCCCATGAACTTCCCCGACACTATTGGATCTGACCTGGGCATTTTTCATAAGTGTCAGGTAGTCGAATCGGTCAAAAACGTATTTTAGGCCATTTTACGGAAAAACCGTTTTCGTAAAAGTTTCGCGAGTTTTCAACTATATTTATGTTAATATATAATATTAAATAAATTGGTTTAGGTAATATATGAATAAATTATTCATATTAGATATTGAATAATTTATTCGGTATTTTGAAAAAGTTTTAAAATACGATATCGTCCGGACCCGCACTTCCGCTGCGCCCCGACGCCCAAAACCCCAACAAAATGGTATCAGAGCGGGTCTGATGCTTCATCCATTACGTTCTTCATGCTTGATTTATGATATGTAATCCAATTTAATGTTCACACACGCTTAGAATATAGATATGTTTCTTTACTTTTCGGTTCTACGCTAATGGAAAATGTAACGAAATTAATGGTTAAATTGAGTTATATTTTCTAAGGTAGAATTGAAATGTTTAGAAAATGATTTAGATTAAAATTCTGCATTGGATGTAGAGTATAGCTTCCATAGGAAAATCCCCGCTTTGAAATATGGCTGTAAAGTAACGTGTATTGGATACATGTTTCTTGGTCCGTCTTGTCAATACGGTTTATGGGTAACTTTCTATGGCTGCATCCGAGATCGTGCCAAATCAGTGAAGGTGTAGTTGATAGAATTTTATCCATGTCGGTTGTATAATGATACTAGACAAATTCAAGTGAAAGTGAAAATCTGAACGTGCCAAAGCTGTCAGGACTACATCGGTAGCATGATTTTGTCATTGGCAAGTGTAGCCTTGATACGCCTCCCTGTGAACGTGCCAAAGCTGTCACAGCGAGAAACGGTCAGGACCAAAATCAGGAGTCACTGGTGAGTGATTGACAAAGAGTTGTCTACCTAATGAATATACATAGGCGAGATTGTGCCAAAGCTGTGAGTCGAAATATATTCATGGGATCCTACTCTCACTATGGAATTCAATTTAATTATTGAATTCCCGTTGTCCGTTAGGGATTACGGTATTATGTAAAATAGTGAGAGACACTGCTGAGTTTAAAATCCATAACTTAAGCAGTGTGTAATATTATGGAATTTACTGCTTTCGTTTTCCTTTTGTTTTATATTGTTTATATAGATTTATACTTCTAATCCACTGCATGTTTATTACTTGAATATGTTTTCTGACTTTACTTATGGTTGTGTAATTCAAGAATAGGTTCTAGAAAGATAGTAGGCTTAGATATTGTTAGATTAGTTGAAACCATCGGGAACTATTGTTCCGATTTTCTTGAAAATCGAGATGGTTTGTGACTTAGTTACTAAGTCACGATTAGGTAATCTAAATAGATATCTGTTTTGGGATATTAGTATAGTTATAATTATTTATTATGCAGTAAGAATTGACACGAATCGGTTCATGTCTCGAGATTCTTGACTGACATTAAGAAAAACCCTTAAGTGTTTGTTTGTCTTATAATGACGTTTCTTGGCTTTTAGTGACTTTCAGAAGTCACGTGTCTGACACAGTTTGCTAATCAATTATTTTACAATCGTTGTGAATAATTGATCGCAAATTATAAAGCTTAAGAAATGAGATACATATAGTTATGTATAGAGAAATATGATTCTCACAATACGACGACTATAAGTATTGGATACAAGATCTCCCGTCTAGTTAATTAAAATAATGTTTAATTACTGCTTTGATATTTGATATCAGAACTTGTGACTATTGGATAGTTACTTGTTCTGTATAAACAGTTGTCACATATTTTAATACGACTAGTACTGTCATTAATAAAAGATAAGCATTAAAAAATATTCGGTAGAATAAATAACTTAGAACTGTGCTTTATGAGGTTTTATCATAAAAGCATCAAATGCTTATTCCTTATGGTAAATGATGGTCTGATAAAAGTTCACACCACATATCCTTATCCATTTAATGAATATTGTATTCAGGTTGTGATTAGATCTCATTTAACCAATGATCGTCATTGGACCACGAGATTTATTGAACTAATACATTGGATGTATGTAGTTTAATGAATTAGAAATTTCCTTTGATAGTTTTCTCTATTTCGTAACTCAGTTAATGAATTTTCATTACTCAGTTGCGTGTTTCTAATAATGAAAATATATTGAACGTCTTGAATGGTTCAAGAATTTTCAATATGTTTTATGATGAAACGCGGATAAAATATTTTGAATGGTTCAAAGATATTCTATTTGTAGTGTTGAAAACTATATCTTTGAAATTCATTGTGTGCCTTTGAATTGTTTGAAGATGTTTGATTTGATCAAACACATGAATTTAAGGCAATCAGTTCTATAGTTATTTAATGAATGTGATTCTTACTCAATATTAAACTTCTACGATTCCATTGTGATTGAATTGCTCAATGGGAGTTATCGAATCTTATATGATTTGATTCGTTGATATTGAGAGTTACCGAATTAATTTTCAATACTCTTGGGGTTATGCTCCAGTAACACTAATTTATCTCTTTAATTTAGGTTTCATTCGTTTCTATAGTTACATATATGATATGTATAGTCGAAAATTCGAATCTTGAAAAATTTGAGATTTGAATCTTTCTTTTATATAATAGTTATATAATTGAAAGTACTTGTGCCTCTGAGGCACGAATGAAAGGTTTATCATTTATTCTATTTAATGGAATATTGTATTCTATTTGATAGAATATATTTTCTACGATCCCGAGTAATAAAATAGTTTTTTTATTTGGTAGTTAACATTGGATGTTGACAATTGTAGAAAAGACTTGACTTGTTGAAGTCAAAATGAGAGAGTGATAAACTGTGATGGAACTACATAATTAATAAGATGAAAATACACTTAGACAACTTCTGTATAAGTCCAATAGGATGTCAGAATCATTTACAAAGTATTTGATACTTAATGATTCTGTTGTTTTCTTATTGAAGAAAATTATCCTATAACTTATAGTGGGAGCAATATTTGATATCGATTCCGGATCTTAACATTGAACCATATATCTAGGATTGTTCATGGCTTTCTACGATCAAGTTTTGAACTTGATTAGGCTTTCGTTATGAATAGTTCATAAAATGTGCAAATTGTTTGCGCAGCAAAAGCGAAGTGAGCTTGATAAAGGTTTGACCTATATAGTATGACATTGAGTAAGTTATACTCAGTAGTCTATTGTGGATTCTGAGAAAGCCTGTCTCTTGTCACACTGATTGAACGATTACGAATCTGTTGGTTAATGTTGATATTAAACTGTATTTTGGATAAAGAATGCAAAGTGGCGTTCTTGAGTGATTTCTTCGAATGAGAGATCCGTCGTGATTTCTTTATTTGAAGAGTTAATTCTAGAATGGCTCTGGAGTTTGTATTCTGCTAAGATCACAGTTTGATATACTAGCTTGTGGAGCCTATTGTAGACTTAGATAAGCTTTCCAAAAATTTGTGCTCTCTGTTTTTTATATTAGTCAGATTGTCTGGTTTTATCGAAGTATAGAGAATACGTATTTGTCAGTAGGGTTAGTGGGAGCATACAAATTTCTTTCTAGTTTTATATATCCTAAGTCTTCTTTTCTTCGTGTAAACAGTGGGAGTAGTCTATGATATATTTGATATAAGGTTTTATATAAGATATAAAACTGAGAGACTTGTGAGTAAATCCCATTAGTCGCTCATTAGATATGATCTAATAAAGGACACAATAAGACTATCTGTATAACAGTTAGTGTAACTGTTTGACAGTTAACGTGTCTTTTATATATATATAGTTTTCACCTTTCGTAAATGATGATTCCTTTTGTCAAAAATGAGATTGATTAGAATGTCTAGTCAATCTTATGTATCATTAAGATGATGGCATAATGAATACTATATTATGTGCGATTATACCTTTTGATTTGCTGCAGACCATATGATGGATCTTGAAACAAGTTCTTTACGATCTTTGAGATATTAAGAACGAGTTTCTCATACGTGGAGAATTTAGTCAGCAACCATAAGGTCGGATTAGTTTTGATTCTAATTATGATATTAGATGGTCTATGTCATATAAAGTCAGGAAAGATGCAGTGGGAGTGTCACCATTGATTTTACTGAACTAGTGGAATCAATTGCAGCTTAAGACATATTGACTTATGAAGTTGCATAGTGACCTCATAGATTAGAAGTCTTCATATTAGTATAGTGCTTGCGGTGGTCTCAAAGTATTTGGATTTGATCTCTAAATACATAGACAACTTAGTGGCTATAGCACAATACTGATATATCATCTGATTATTGATGTGGAATTTGGATTCTATAAAATATGAATGATGCTAGCTAAGGAAAATGGTTGGATTTGTTGGACATACTCGATTTGTTACAGCAG
Organism: Zanthoxylum bungeanum; assembly: GCA_019454045.1. Classification (NCBI taxonomy): domain Eukaryota; kingdom Viridiplantae; phylum Streptophyta; class Magnoliopsida; order Sapindales; family Rutaceae; genus Zanthoxylum; species Zanthoxylum bungeanum. The sequence continues at coordinate 29,772 of SKCR01046779.1, forward strand.
GTTTACTTTTTGGTGCCTACCTCTTGAGTGCCGGTGAGCTCTTGAAGGCCATGAGTATGCGATACACATTGAGATGTGTATATGATATCATGGATTGGCACTAGAGCAAGTGGGAGAAATTGTTAGGGTTGGTGCTCCGAGTGCCAATCCGGATCGTATTTATGTCAGATTCATAAATACGAGCAATTATATTTTGCATAATATTACTAATTTAACGGTAGCACCATTGTCTTTTATACGCTTATTCGGTCTAATTGAGATTAGATATCTGATTACGATTAGATCGAAACTGAATCTGGTTTAGTGATATGTGTATATTAGACAAAGACCCTAGAATTTACAATATAGTGCGCAGTTACAACGTAGTTTGTAATTGACATTGGGAAACGCACTATTAGTTGTATATCCTTAAATAAAATTCCTGGTCAAGTTTTGATAACACGGGTCGGTTAGTAAAATCCGCTGAGACCAATACATGTCGTATATCGTGACTTGATCCGATGGTTTATCCCAGTGAACCATGAGTCTCGGGAGACTCGTATAGACATGTAGGTGTTTATTTGATAAGACACTGAATGACTCACCGAAGGTTTCCTAATATATGGTACACCAACGTCAATAGGAACCTTCTCGAGTTGAGCGAGCATAGTGGTCATTCGACTTGAGATACCACTGTAGATATATGAGTTATCCTCCACACTTTGATGGCAGTCACGTCAACGATCTAATCATGATCAGACCTCCGCATGTCCGTTGGGTGTGGACTGATGCTCATGATATCCTGTGCGTATCAAGACAGGATCCGTCAGTCCTGTGTATAGGGCATAGGCATCCTCACGTGTTTACGATCTAGTAAATCCATGGCCTTGGTATAACTTCGAAAATCAGTTTCGAGTGTTATTTAGAGATCGTAAATTGAAAGTCGACTGTATTATACCAAACAGAGTTGACGATCTCATCTATATCCCAGGTATAATACAGATAGCCTGTGACAGAGGGATTATACGTATGCAGTGACCTTGGCTTGCATAGTTTAGCGAGATTATCTGTGGTCGTCATAATCCATGAGTGAGTGGATTATGGACACGAAATTGGATTTCGTGACGGATAGACCTAAACTTAGAGAGTCCCACAATATGAAGTGTCCTCGTTGAGCACTTGGGCAACTCGATATGAATAATATGGATTATTCATTATATTTCACTGGATTAAGTGAGTTAATTCGGATCGTTTAATCGTTAAACGACAACACATGCAATTAGGGGATTTTATCCGCTAATAATTATTGTGGATTTGTATTTGATACATAATACAATTAGATACACATTAATTATTTGTCAAATGAGATTTGAACACATGTCATAAATATATATATTTGTTATTTATTGTAAATAAAAATACATATATAATAATAATTACATTAATTAATATTTGGATATTTAATTGTTAAATATTTAATTATTAATTAATAATCTTTTTCATTATGTAATGGATTTGTTTAATTATTATTGGTTGATGTGGCATGAATTAATTACACTTTATTTTTGTCCAATTTTGATTGGCTAATATAAAGTTATTTTGACTTTAATTTGATTAAAGTTGAAAATGACATTTTTGCCCCCAAAATACCCCTAATTTCGGCCACTTGTTTTATAAAAGGGAAATTGTTTTTCTTTTTCTATTCATCATCATCATCAACGACTAAACACTCCAAAAATGGGTTCCAAAATTGTTTCAAGAATTCATGAAGAAAATGAAGAAAAATCAAGAAAATGGCTATGGAATTTAGTGGATTAGAGGTAATTCATCAAATACCTTAGCTTAGAAACTAGTTTCTTATCTTCTTGATGATCTAGAAATTTTGTAGGGTTCTTTATTTTCTGAAATTTTGGGGTTTTGTTGTTTGGTGGATGGATTGGAAGTCATTGAGGCATGTGTGAAGTAAATTTTGAACTAATTAGTGTAATTTGTTTCCAATTTGTTCAAATTATTGTTGGACAATTTTGTTGTTATTCTAGAGTTATTGAACCAATCTAATATAACCTAGAATTATTCTAGAGTGCCTCATGTGTGGTGACTTTAGTTGGTGTTATGAATTAATTTGATTGATCTTGAAAATTGGATTTTAAAGCATGAAAAATGAGATTTTTTTGGTCTGCAGATCAGATCTGTTAAAATTGGAAATTATGTGATGATTTTGATGTCATAGGAATGTAATGGATGTGTTTTGGGAGTTGGCATAATTTTCGGAAAGTGTTTCGGAGTTGAAATAAGCAAAAACGGCCAAAAACGGCGTTACCGTGTGAATTTTGAGCCAACCGGGTGACGGCTGTGAAAACAGTGATTTTTTCACTGTTTGGGCAGCCCATGAACTTCCCCGATACTATTGGATCTGACCTGGGCAGTTTTCATAAGTGTCGGGTAGTCGGTTTGGTCAAAAACGCATTTTAGGTCATTTTGCGGAAAAACCGTTTTCGTAAAAGTTTCGCGAGTTTTCAACTATATTTATGTTAATATATAATATTAAATAAATTGGTTTAGGTAATATATGAATAAATTATTCATATTAGATATTGAATAATTTATTCGGTATTTTGAAAAATTTTAAAATACGATATCGCCCGGACCCGCACTTCCGCTGCACCCGGACGCCCAAAACCCCAACATAGACATTATGTTAGGTCCTTTGTAGCCATACATGTGAATCATGCTGCTGAAAATCCTGAGAAATTTGGTTGTCAAAATTTCAAGAGGTGGCAGCAAAAGATGTTCTTTTACTTGACCATGTTGAATCTTGCTAGATTCTTGAATGAAGATGTTCATGTGCCCAAAGAGGGTGAAACTGATGTCTAAGTTATCAGTGCATTTGATGCTTTGAAACATTCCGAATTCCTTTTGCAGAGATTATACGTTGAATGGGTTGAGTGGTTCCTTATAGTGTGTATGCTGGAATAAAAATAGCCAAGGAACTTTGGGAATCCTTTGGTCGAAAGTATAAAACTCAAGATGTAGGCACCAAAAAATTATTGCATGTCACTCCTGGATTTTAAAATGGTTGAATTTAAGACTGTAATGAGTCAAGTTAAAAAATTCCAATTGATTTTGTCTACAATCCTTTTTGAGGGAATGAGACTGAATGAATCATTCCAAGTTGTTGTGATAATTGAGAAATTGTCTTATCGTTTGAGAGAGTTTAAGAGTTATCTCAAGCATAAGACAAAAGAAATGAACATGGAGCAGTTAATTCTTAAGCTACGCATTGAAGAAGACAATCGAAATTCAGAAAAGAATATGGTTCGTTTTGAAGCAAAAGCAAATGTTGTTGAACATGGTCAAAAGAACAAAAGTAGCAAGAACAATAAATGGACGAAAATGGGTCTTTAATGAGGGATCTCTAAGAAATCCAAGTTTCAAGGAAAATGCTTCAATTATGACAAAATAGGTCACAAAACTTCGGAGTACAAATTGTCATAAAAGAAAATGTACCAATAGACTAATGTGGTGGAAAACATAATACAAGATGTTTCTGATTTAATCTATGTGCAGTGGTTTCTGAAGTGAATCTAACGGGTTCTAACCAATGAGAGTGGTGGATCGATACATGTCACTCTACATGTGTGCTCAGATAATAGTATGTTTTCTTCATTTGCACCTATTGTTAATGGAGAACAACTGTATATGGGAAATTTAGCAATATCTGAGATAGAGGGTTAGGGAAAATGGTTTTGAAAAATGATCTATGGGAAAAATCTAACTTTGAACTAATGTTCTGTATATACCCCCAATTTGTAAGAATCTTATGTCTGGATCACTTCTGAACAAGCATGTCTTTCGAATGGTCTTCAAGTATGATAAGGTAGTTTTGACTAAAAAATGGGATGTATGTGGGAAAATGCTATGTAATTGATGGTTTTTTAAGCTCAATGTAATGGTTGTGAAACCCAAGATATTAATAAAGCTAGTTCTTATGCTTATATTACTGAATATTCTTATCTATGGCATGGTAGATTAGGACATATTAATTATAATTCATTACATAAATCAATTAACATGAATCATATTCCCACTTTCCAAATTAATAATAAACATAAGTGTGAAACCTGTGTTGAGGCAAAACTAACAATGACATTTTATCAGAGTATTGAAAGAAACACCGAACCACTTGAGTTGATTCACATTGATGTATGTGATTTTAAATCCATACAGTCAAGAAGTTGTAATAAATATTTTATTACCTTTATAGATGACTGCACAAAATATTATTATGTGTATCTATTAAAAATTAAGTACAAAGCTATATATAAATTTTATTTTTTATAAGAATGAAGTTGAGAATAAACTAAATAAAAGAATTAAGGAGTTGAGAAGTGATTGAGATAGAGAGTATGTTGTTCTTTTTGAACTGTTCTATGAATAATATGGAATCATACATCAAACCACTGCTTCTTATTCACCTCAGTTCAATGAGGTTGCTAAACAGAAAAATCGCATCTGTAAGGAATTGATGAATACGATGTTAATAATTTTGGGTTACCTCTCGGAATATGTGGGGTGAAGGAGTTTTGTCAACTAATTACCTTTTAAATAAGGTACCATGGAAAGAAGTAGAAAATCTTGTATGAAATGTAGAAAGTAAAGTATCTTCCTATAAATTTATGTGTAAGTAGGTAAACAAAGTATCTATGAATGAAATGAAGTGTATCTCCTCCACCAAATAAGGTGAAGATATGACTAAAAATTGTTAATTGTTCATCAGATATGCACATAATAGTAGTGCATATCTATTTCTTGTGCATGAATTAAATACACCAGATATTCACAAGAATACGATAATAGAATCAATGAATGCATCGTTCTTCAAACATATTTTTCCTTGTAAATCTAATTTAAGCGTGTATAAACGGGCACATGAGGCTATTGTTGAAAATAGTCAGAACCGAGAATGATAAGAAGTTCAAGAAGTTGATACTGAACCAAAGCTTAGCAAAATGGAAAAGATAGAAAAATCATTTGGTCCAGATTTTCGACGTTTTTGCTAGAAAATGAACCTCAAAAATTTAATGAACCTATAAAGTCAACATATGGTGCTTTATGAAAAGATACTTTAATAGTGAAATTGAATCCATCTTACAAAATCATACCTATGAGTTAGTGGATCTCCCTCCAGAATGTAAACCATTAGAGTCTAAGTGGATTTTCAAGAGGAAAATAAAGGCAGATGGATCAATTGACAAGTACAAAGCAAGACTTGTAATCAAAGGTTACAAACAACGAGAATTTCTTGATTACTTTGATATTTATTTTCATGTTACTAGAATAAATTCCATAAGGATGATACTTGCAATTGCAGCCTTGCGTAATCTTGAAGTACATCAGATGAATGTGAAAATAGTCTTTCTAAATGGAGATCTAGATGAAAAAATTTACATGGAACAACCTGAAGGCTTTATAGCTCCAACGCAAGAAAAAAAAAAGGTTTATAAGTTAGTAAAATTCTTGTATGGATTGAAACAAGCTCAATGATGGAAAATGGTTTTAAAATCAACGAATGTGATAAATGTGCTTATGTTAAAGAGATTGAAATTGGCTATGTCATTTATGTCTCTATATTGATGACATGTTAATTGTTGGGAGTAATGATAAAATGGTCTACCAAGAATTTGGTGAAATCTAAGTTTGACATGAAAGACATGAGTCTAGTAGATGTCATTTTGAGAATAAAAATCTCAAGGATTTCAGATGGATTTATTCTTAGTCAATCTCACATGTGGATAAGATTCTTGGTAAATTCAACAAAGATGATTCTATTATAGCTAAAACTCTTATAGATATAAGTTTACATCTATCAAAGAATAATGATATGGTATCTCTCAATTGGAATACTCTAGAGTACTAGGGAGTTTGATATATTTTAACAAGCTGTATAAGACCTGATTTAGCCTACACTGTAAACAAGCTCAGTAGATATATGAGTAATCCATGTGCTGATCACTGAAAGCAATAGTGAGAGTATTCAGGTACCTACGTTATACTCATAATTATGGACTGCATTATCACATATATCTAAATGTACTTGAAGGATACAGTGATGCAAACTAGATATATGATATGAAAGACTCAAAGTCCACAAGTGGCTATGTGTTCACACTAGTAGGTGCAGTTGTTTCATGGAAATCCTCTAAAAGACTGTGATAGCTAGGTCTACAATGGAATCTGAATTCATTATATTAGATAAATGTTATGAAAAACAGAATGGCTTTGGAATTTCCTAAAGGATATTCCAGGTTAGACTAAGCTTGTGCCAATAATTTACATTCATTGTAATAGTCAATCTACAATTTGAAAGCCACATAATAATATGTATAATGGTAAGTCTAGACACATACGTCGTAGACACAATACCATTAGACAACTACTCTCTATTGGAGTTATTTCGATTGACTATGTGAATTCAAAGGATAACATTACAGATCCGCTTACTAAATGGTTAAATAGAGAGATAGTCATGAAATCAACGAGGTGAATGAGACTAAAACATATAAATAGTAGGTCAATATGAAGGAAAATCCTATCTAGCTGACTGGATATCCCAATAACTAAGTTCAAAGGGACAACTTGTTAGGGTTGGTGCTCAGAGTGCCAATCCGGATCGTATTTATGTCCGATTCACAAATACAAGCAATTCTATTTTTCCATAATATTACTAATTTAATGGTAACACATTTGTCTTTCTACACTTATTCGATCTAATTACAATTAGATATCTGATTATGATTAGATCGAAACTGAATCTGGTTCAGTGATACGTGTATATTAGACAAAGACCCTAGGATCTACGATATAGTGCGCAGTTACAACAAGTAATTGTAATTGACAGGGAAGCGCACTATAAGATGTATATCCTTAAATAAAGTTACTGGTCAAGATTTACTAACACGGGTCGGTTAGTAAAATCCGCTGAGACTAGTACATGTTGTATATCGTGACTTGGTCCGATGGTTTATCCCAGTGACCCATGAGTCTCAGGAGACTCGTATAGACATGTAAGTGTTTATTTGATAAGACACTGAACGACTCATTGAAGATTTCCTAATAGATGGTACACCAACGTCAATATGAATCTTCACGAGTTAAGCGAGCATAGTGGTTCTTCGACTTGAGATACCACAGTGGGATATATGAGTTATCATCCACACTTTGATGGCAGTCACGTCAACGATCTATTCATGATCAGACCTCCGTCTGTTCGTTGGGTGTGGACTGATGCTCATGATATCATGTGCGTATCAAGACAATATCCGCCAGTCCTGTGTACATGGCATAGGCATCCAGCACATGTTTACGATCTAGTAAATCCATGGTCGTGGTATAACTTCGGAAATCAGTTCCGAGTGTTATTTAGAGATCAAATTGAAAGTCGACTGTATTATACCGAACGAATTTGACGTTTTCATCTATATCCCATGTATAATACGGATAACTTGTGAAGGGATGAATTATACGTATGCAATGACCTCGACTTGCATAGTTTAGGGAGATTATTTGTGGTCGTCATAATCCATGAGTGGGTGGATTATGGACACAAAATTGGATTTCGTGACGGATAAACCTAAACTTAGAGAGTCCCATAATATGAAGTGTACTCGTTGAGCACTTGGGCAACTCGATATGAATAATACGGATTATTCATAATACTTCATCGGATTAAGTGAGTTAATTCAGATCGTTTAATCGGTTAAACGATAACACATGCATTGGGAGATTTTATCCGCTAATAATTATTGTGTATTTGTATTTGATACATAATACGATTAGATACACATTAATTATTCGTCAAATGAGATTTTGACACATGCCATAAATATATGTATTTGTTATTTATTGTAAATAAAATTACATATATAATAATAATTACATTAATTAATTATTTGGATATTTAATTGTTAAATATTTGAATTATTAATTAATAAACTTTTTTCCATAAAGGTTATGGAATTTGTTCACTTATTATTGGAACACATGACATGTATTTATTAAGCTAAATGTGTGACAATTTGATTGGTCATTTAAAAGCTTAGTATTTATTTAATATTGATTAAATTGTTAAATGACAAAATTACCCTTCCTATCCCCCAAAGTCGGTCACTTAGTAATTAAAAAAGGGGAAACATTTTCTTCTTTTTTAAGTAATCTCCTTTTAGTCTCTAAGACATGCTCAAGATCTCTAAACATGATTTTATGTGTGAAATAATCAATAAAAGCGGCGGAAACACTTACATTGATATGATGGAGAAATAAAAATTTTCTTTTTTTGGATGAAGCTCCAAGATTTTGTTGAGTTGTTAAACCCTTGGGTGAGTTTCCCTAACACCTCATTTGACTCTCCAAGTGCTAGCTTTAATAAATTTTTAAGCAAAATTTTCAAGAAGAGATGGAGAAGCTCACGGCAATGAAGGAGAAAAAAAAAGAGTGATATTTTTTCAAAACTAGTTAGGTGTGTGTGTTAATGAATTACATTAATTGAAGCCAACTACTCACATCAATGTTAAGACATTTGATGTAAGTCAAGTGGTCCCACCACTTTTAAATTCAAAATTTAAGTTGGCTTCTCAAACACACAACTAAGCTTGGGCTCGGGTTCGTTTAATTCCGATTAAACGAATTTATCATCGCGAAATAATTAAATCCAATTTAATTAAATAATTATGCCTCACAAAATTATTATGATAGTCGCTTTCGAATTAATTCTAAATTAATTCGTTCGCCCGAATTAAAATCCAATTTTAATTTCGTATTGAAATCCAATTTCAATTAATATATCCGATATATTATTTCAATTAACATATCGTATTGGATATGTTGGCAGTAAATACGGTCATCGGACCATCCGAACACGTGCTTACCTCGTACCACGTTCTCACCAATTTACAAGACATGATTGGCTTCTAGTAAAACACCGTGCCTACCCAATTCTCCAGAAATATTCACCGAGGAATATCATATGTATCAGGTGTAGTAATATAATATAATGCGTAATACGATCCAGTATCGGATGTCACATGCTAGACCTAGGGCTGGCTCTGTATCTACCACATACGAAGCATATATCGGATCCCGAGTAACTAGTCTCTGTAATCGGAAAGTCATGACCTAGTCATACTTTTTCAGATAGCTGCAGCTTTTGATAGTACTAGTTATGTATCCTGTGTGACCATCATCTCCATATGACTAAAGTGATACTCCCATCTTGACATCACATCCAATACACTATGATTCTCAGTAAACCCAATAGAGGTGTACACAGAACCTGTTAAAGCTCCAGACGACCAATATCAAAGTAAACTGATTGTCGCAAGTAATAGCGATGTAAGTCTCAGGTTAAAGATCACATACACCTGCCCTGATTTAGATTCCTATAGACACATAGTCATACTACCAATGGGATTCCGATGGGGTCTATCCAGAGCGAAACTGTTCCCGGTCCAACGGCTAACAGAACCTCTTATTACACTTGCATAAGTATCCAATACTTAAATATATGAGAACTATGCCGTTAAGCTTCCATAACGCGCACAAGTGTAATACTAGTCTATTCCGCATTATCGATGTCCAGTCTCGATAATACTACGACTATGGATATTTAATGATTAAACTGTTCGTGGATTAATACTGTCTCATATCTTATTAATCTGATTTAACCATATGGATTTTTATCATTATATATCCAAGTAATCTAATTACAATAATGATAAAATAATAATTTCCTTTTGTCACGTAGTTAATTTGTACAAAAAAACAATTTTCCTTACAAATAGTGATGCTATGGATCATAATTGTCCAACATCTCCATGGCCAAATCTCTCCCAAAAATAAACCCTAGGATTTGTCTGATCAAATCCATGAAGAAAATAAGGAAAAATTCAAGAAAAAGTTTGGGATTTGAAGAGATTAAAGGTAATCTACTTAACCCTCAGCTTGGAAATTAATTTATTGTTTTCTTGAATTCTTAGAATAGTTCTAGGGTTCCTTTAAATCTAAATTTTTGGGGCTTTTGATGTTGGTTGATGGATTGGAAGTTATTGAAGCATGTATGAAGTAAATTGGGTGAAATTAGTGTAATTTATATCCAATTTAATTATTAGATGATGAGTTAACATTCTAGAGTGTTATGACCACTCTTGTAATGCCTATAACTGTTCTTAGGTTGTTCATATGTGGTGACTTGATTTGGTGTTGTAATTAATTTGATCAATGTTGAAAAATTGAATTTAAAGCATGAAATTTAGGTATTTTCTGTTCTGGATCAGACCTGATGTATGTTCTATTTTGGTGATGAAAATTTTGTCATATGAATGTAATGGATGTGTTTTGGGAGTTGGAACAATTTTCAGAAAGTGCTTCCGAGTTGAAATAAGCGAAAACGGCCAAAAACGGTGTTACCAGGTGGATTTTGAGCCAACCGGGTGACGGCTGCCCAAACAGTGAATCCGTCACTATTCAGGCAGCCCATGAACTTCCCTGAAACTATTGGGGATGACTTGGGCAGTCCCCATAAGTTTCGGGTGGTCGGTTCGGTCAAAAATGTATTTTGCGTCATTTTGCGGAAAAACGGTTTTCGTAAAAGTTTCGAGATGTTTCAACCTTATTTATGTTGATATTTGATATTGAATAAATAGGTTTAGGTGAAATATGAATAAATTATTCATATTAGATATTGAATAATTTATATGAATAATTTATTCGGTAATTTGAAAAAATTTTAAATTATGATTTCACCCGAACCGCGCTTCCGCTGCGCCCTTCGCCCAAAACCCCAACACAACCTTGTTGGAAAGACCTATTAGATCACTATGAGGGGTGGCTCTCATGTGAGGGTTACCTTCTTGTCCATTCCTATGATGAACTAGTGATGCTCGTAGAATGTTGGATGGGCTATGCTTTTAATGTTTCTTATGTTTTGGGAATCCAAGATGAGTAATTCGGGTTACTCTTAGATTAAAAACACACTTATGTGAGAGAGAAGTGGGGTCGCTTCAAAGAAAATTGTAGGGTTTTCAATTCTTAGATACTCTTGCAAAACCAAACAGATGTTCAGGGCCAAAACAAACATAACCGTGGGAACTCAACTATGTTAGGAAAGATTCTTGTATCCAGTGTAGGGGTGGCAAAACGAATCAACGAATCGAATTTGTATCGAATCCTAAACGAATCGAATCAAAATGTGATGGATTCGTATTCGATTCATTTATTAAATGAATCCTAATATCAGGATTCGTATTCGATTCGTTTATTAAACGAATCGAATACGAATATTCGTTTATTCGTTTAGTCAATGATATTATTTAATAAAATAATTTACCACACTTGATTTACATTAATTTTTCATAAATATATACATATGAAATATGTAATTAATATATTTACTAAAAATGACTCACCAAATATCGAAAATATTACTTTTTCTATGACAATTAGCTATAATTTCTCGAATCTTAATTGAAAATTAACAAAAACTAGTAAATAAAAATAATAAAATGAATCATAAACGAATAAACGAATCAATGAGCTTAAATTCGTATTCTATTCATTTAATAAACGAATTGAATCGAATTGACCCATTTATTAAACGAATCCATTTTTTCAAACCCGTATTCGCTTTAAAGCGAATTGAATTGAACAAATAAACGAATCCTAACACAAATTCCCACCCCTAATCCAATATATTCTTGTTTACACTGAAGACATAACAGTTCAAAGACATCACGTCTAATGGTCAGTCAGTAAAGTAAATATTGTTGGGAAGCGGCCGCGAGTGCACAACGGAAAATTAAATAAATTAAATTATGATGCCGCTATCCCTTTACCCAAGACCCATTTGTTTTGATTATTCTACCAGCCTAGGCATGTTACTATATATTCTAAGCATAAAAACTCATAAAATATGCAAAGAACATAAACCTAAACATGCTAACTATCATAAGAACTCTAATTAAAATAAAGAAAGAAAAAGACTTACTTGAACCAAAGACTCATGCAGTCCTCCCTCCAATCTACAAGCTTTTCTCGAACTCAGCAAGCTCTTCCACATTTCAAATAGCCACCCAAGTGTGTGGCCTCCAAAGATGCATACACCAAATCCAAAAGTCAACGGGAAGACTATGCCTTGATTGCACTGGTATTTTGCCCTTGGTGCTAGCCTAGGCAAATACCTCAAAATTTTTAACTAGAGGTTCCTCTAGTCAATTAGACTTAAGGATCCTCAAAATCAGTGGCTTAGTCTTAAACTTTAGAGTTGCTCACTTATATAAACCCAAGATATGAAAGGTTTGGTGTAAAAATTTATAAAGAATTCACTGGGTTTATATAGGTGCTCCAAAGACAACAAAATTAATTAAGAATCTGATGTAGGATAAAAGCTAATTTAATCTTAGCCATTGGATCTTAATTTAGTGGTTTAATGAGATTATAAAACTCTAATAAAAGTTTGGGCCGAATTGGAATTCAAAACAAATAACAAATAAAAACAATTTACTATTCATCATGTTACTATTCACATTTATTTATTTATTTATTTATTCATTCATTCCAATTCCCAAAGTGCCCCTATCGTCATTCACCAATCCCTAAGCCACTATGGAACCTCATAAATGATATGTTCAATAATTAAACACATTGAACCATTTATGAACAATTCCTACAACAATCATATATGCTGTTAAATTTATACTGTGCACTGTTAACCATTGATTTCGACTTTGTTGTGTGTGACCTTTTGGGTTCCCCTCAAGTTGGACATGAAATGAATCCTGATAATTTAATCTAACATAAATTATCCTCCGATCAGATGGTCGTTCGATTTCAATGACCAAGGTTGACATCTAGCTACATGCCAAGGCCCCCAAATGAGAAGGAAATACATATATACCCATTTTGTATGCGATTTACATATGGTACGGTTCATCGCCTCACTGTATCCCCACCGTTTGACCTAGGGTATGGAAAGTGTCTACCCGTGTAGTCAAATGTATGATGTTGATAGTGTCATGAATCATGCTAACCCAAGAATCTCCCATGATTCTTCCGCTGCGGCCTGATGAGCGGAAAATATATCAATATTTACCGCCCATTTTACTTAATATTTTGTTTAGTTTCTCGGGTTTGATGAACATTTTGATGTGTTTTAGTTTATTTTGCAGATAAAATAATATTGGGACACAATGAAATCATTTAGGAAGAAATGTGGGTCAAATAAGGGCAAAAATTGTACTTGACATATTAATTTTGGAGATTGGAAACTTGAAAGGGCGTTTTAACGAAGTACATTTTTGGAAATTCTAATTTTGCGCATCTGTCGTATTTTGAGCATAACGTTTTACTCCGATATCGGATTAAGCTGATTCAAGTTCCAGATTAAAGAATACTAAAATATCTACAACTTTTAAAGACAAAATAATTTCGAATGCGGAAGATTTAATGCCCAAAATTGATGAACCATCCAGAAGTGTGTTGAGTGTAATTATTATCTGGGAAATTCATGGCCTTGAAAACATTGAATGTTACCTCTTGGTCTTGTACCCTCATAGTTAATTCTCCTTTTTGTACATCACGGCCACAGTCTCAAGCACTGATCACATATATCAACCCGCGAACTGGAATACTACTCTTATAAGAAAATATTATCCGAGAGAGTGACGATTCTTTGTTGTATCTTTACAAACTTCAAGTGTTTCAACAAATGACCCAATCATACCCTTATGACCAGATCTTTTGAACCAGGGAAGGAGAATATCAAAGTTATTTGATCCACGCATAAGATTGTAAAGACCTCAAGTCTAAGGACTAGTCATACAATCGATACATGAAAGTTCTCACATACACATGGGATAAACACTCCATGTGAAAACTTTCGGCGGTCATTTCGATGGACATGAGCAACTCATGCATCCATGTGATACACCAAGCAGACAGATCTCCGATAGTAGCCTATGATATCGGCTACCCCACTTAAGGGTGGATCATATCATCATGCTAGTCTCTCCGCTTTGTGAACGCTCAGATTATTCACAAAACTATGACTATGAACGTTTAAGAGTAATGATTCTCATAAGGCGTGGAAGCCATCGTCTTATTACTCCAAAGGCTTTATTACAGTGTTTGATGATTCATATAAGTTATGTAAGACACGTATAATAAAGATTTCTATTTTATTAATTAATGAAAATATTAAAAATACATGTACATATAGCCCATCCACAAGTTGGGTATATGGCATATCCCTAACAATCTCCCACTTGCATTATAGCCAACTAGTATGAATCTGGACACCATACTCTCGGGTGTGCCTATCATGCTTTTATTGAGTCAGCCCTTTAGTCAGAGAATCTGCAAGATTATCTTCTGTGGGTATTTTCTCTATAATAACTTTTTTTCTCTCAACAATTTCCCTGATGAGATGAAATCACCTGAGTACATGCTTGGATTTCTGGTGGGACATTGGTTCATTTGATTGAGCAATGGCGCCCGTGTTGTCACAGTACATCGTGACGTCATTATTTATCGCGGGAAACACTTCCAGCTCCGTGATGAACTTCTTTATCCAGAATGCTTCTTTAGCTGCCTCATATGCTGCAATATACTCGGCTTCAGTGGTGGAGTCTGCTGTAGTTGACTGCTTTGAGTTTTTCCAACTGACAGCTCCGCCATTCAAAGTAAACAGATATCTTGTTTGCGATCTGATGTCATCCCTATCGGTCTGAAAGCTCGCATCACATTAACCAATGACTTTCATCTCAGAACAATCTCCGTATGTCAAAAACACATCCTTAGTTCTTCTCAGATACTTGAGGATTGTTTTGACAGCTGCCCAATGTTGCTCACCAGGATTTGCCTGATACATTCTCGTTATGCTAAGAGCATAAGAGACACCAGGTCTTGTACATAGCATGGCCTACATGATTGATCCTATTGATGAAGCATAAGGGATCATACTCATACGCTCTCTATCTGAAGGAGTATGTGGACATTGCTCCTTAGATAATTTGATTCCATGACAAGTAGGTAAATTACCTCTTTTGGAATCTTCCATTTTGAATCTTTTCAAAACTTTATCTATGTATGTAGATTGAGAAAGTCCTAACAACCTCTTAGATCTATTACGGTAGATCTTAATGCCGAGGATGTAGGTTGCTTCTCCCAAATCTTTCATGGAGAAATTCTGAGATAACCATTGCTTGGTGGCTTGCATCATGGGAATATCATTCCCGATGATTAATATATCATCGACATATAATACAACAAATACAACAACGCTCCCACTACTTTTCCTGTAAACACAAGGCTCGTCTACATTTTTTATGAAGTCAAATTCTTTGATTGTCTCATAAAATAGTATATTCCAACTTCTGGAGGCTTGCTTGAGTCCATAAATGGATTGTTTAAGCTTGCATACTTTATTATGATCATCCTTAGATGCAAACCCCTCAGGTTGTGTCATATAGACTTCCTCTACGAGGTTCCCATTAAAGAAAGTTGTTTTGACATCCATCTGTCAAATCTCATAATCAAAGTGTGCAACTAGTGCCAGTAAAATTCGAATGGACTTTATCATTGCAATAGGCGAGAAGGTTTCGTCATAGTCAATTCCTTGGATTTTTCTATAACCTTTCGCCACCAACCTAGCCTTATAGGTTTGGATGTTGTCTTCTACATCAGTTTTACACTTGTAAATCCACTTGCAGCCTATGGGTTTTATCCCTTCAGGTGCATCCACCAAGTCATAGACTTGATTCTGATACATAGAGTCTATTTCAGATTTCATGGCCTCAAGCCACTTGACTGAATCAATGTCACGCATTGCTTCGTCATAACTAGTGGGATCGTCATTATCAATTACCTGATCATGTTCCTCATCAATATGGAAACCATATCTTTCAGGCTCATATCTTTCCGTACCAGACCTTCTAAGTTCATAACCTTGTGGTTTTTCGTCGTTACCCTTTTGAGGGGTCTGGGGATTTGTTCTATGTTAGTTTGTTCTTCTCGTACCTCATCGAGGTCAAGTCTACTCCCACTATATTTCTTGAGAAGGAATTCATTCTCTAGAAATTTAGCATTTCGTGAGACAAATGTTCTTTGTTCATTTGGGACGTAGAACACGTATGCTCTTGAGTTCAAGGCATAGCCTACAAACTTACATTTAATGGCCCTATCATCCAATTTGTTAGTTTAAGCGAGCTTAACATATGCGTCACATCCCCAAACTCTTAGATAACTAAGACTAAGACGTTTCCCAGACCATAACTCATATGGTGTTTGACTAACAGTCTTGGAAGGAACTTGATTTAGTAGTAGTGTTGCAGTTTCTAAAGCAATACCCCAAAATGAAAGAGGTAGATCCGTGTCTGGTATCATTGATCGGACTATATCTAATAATGTCTGATTTCTCCTTTCGGAGACCCCATTATGCTATGGAGTTCCCGGAGGAGTCCACTGGGAAACAATATCATTTTCTATCAAGTAATATTGAAATTCGTTGCTTAAGTATTCACCACCTCGGTCAGACCTTAGTGACTTAATACTTTTATTAAGCTGGTTTTCTACTTCAACTTTGAAGTCTTTGAATTTCTCAAAGGCTTCAGATTTGTACCGCATAAGGTACACATACCCATATCAGGAGTGATCATCGATAAAGGTAATGAAGTAGGAGAATCCACCTCTAGCGGTTGTTCCGCATACATCAGAGTGTATGAGTTCTAATGTCTCCGCTGCACGATGTCATTTACCTTTGAAGGGTAATTTGGTCATTTTACCAAGTAAACAAGACTCACAAGTTCCATAAGGTTTATATTTGAAGGGTCTGAAATACCCATCCTTATGTAGCTTAGTTAATCTTGTTTCGTTGATATGATCTAAGCGAATGTGCCATAGAAGTGATTCATTGAGATTATTCGAGTTAACGTTGTATATATTAGAAGTTGAACATTCTTTGTTAGTTTGTAAGACATAGATACCATTATTCAAAATACCATCTCCATATTTTATTTCATTGAAATAAATAGAACATTGATTACAACTTAGTAGGCATGAAAAGCCTTTATTACATAAATAAGAAATTGAAATGATGTTATTTACTAGAGAAGATACATAAACACAATCTTCTAAGTCTAAAATTAAACCATTTGGCAAAATTAATGAATAAGTCCCCACGCACAATGCAACCAGTTTTGCTCCATTACCCATGCGTAAGTCAACCTCCCCATGACGGAGTCTCATACTGTTTCTAAAGCCCTGCACATTGTTACACAAGTGAGTCCCACAACCGGTGTCAAACACCTAAGTAGAAGGTTTAGAGTTTTTTGAGAATATAGTTCAATCATATACAACATACCTGAAGCATTGGGCTTATTGGCCTCTTGGGCTTCCCTAGCTTCCTTGGCTTTCAAGGATCTGCAGTCTTTCTTCCAATGACCTTTCTTTCAACAAAAGAAACATTTCTCATTTCCCTTTTTCTTCTCCACCTTACCATTGGGATTTAGGTGATATGGAGCCTTAGCCTTTCCCTTATTTTTCTTTGGGCCTCGTGGCTTCAGGTCTGTACCCGTAAGCATGACAGAGGTTTTAAGCTCCAGTTTCAAGTCCTTCTCTGCTTGCTTTATCAGATTGTGCAATTCTGCTAAAGTAGCTTCTTTATCAGACATATGAAATTGCATAATAAAGTTAGAGAAGTCTTTTGGTAAGGACTGAAGAATTAGATCGTGACCTATCTCATGATCCATGATGAACCCGAGGTTGGCCAATTTTTCAATGTGGCCAATCATCTTAAGCACATGTCCACTAATAGATAATTCCTTATACCTTGTTTGGAATAAGGCACATGACACTTGGAATCTCACGGTATGAACGGAAGTTGCATATAACTCCTTCAAGTGAAAGATGATGGTTTGAGCATCCATATCTTTGTGAGCTTTCTGAAGTTCGTCTGACATAGAGCCAAGCATTATGCAAACTGCTTGCCCATCATCATCGACGTGTTTCTTCCAAGCATCAAATGTATTTTGGTCAGCATCTTCTGCGGGTTCAGGAGGAAATGGTCTTTCAAGAACATATAAAATCTTTTCTTGTCGTAAGACAATTTTAAGGTTTCTAAACCAGTCATTATAGTTGTCCCCTTTGAGCTTATGCTCATCAAGAATGGAACGAAGTGATACTCTTTTTTCCATTTGAATGTTTGTGAAATATTTTAACCCACCTGTTAAGAGAGAATGTTAAAATTAGGAATATGTTTTCATTAATGTTTCATAATAACATGGGCTTTTAATATTATGAAGTTGCTCCCACTCAATTGTTTTAAAATTTTAAGCAAATCACATCAACCCCAATATGATGGATTTCTTGTGGGCAATGATCTCATTATCATCATTTCATAACTCCGACTAGGGCCGGTCGTTATAAAATACGATAATTAGGTAGGTTCCCAACCAATTTATGATATAAATCACAATTCCTTGATCATTGGGTTGGGCAATCAAACATGTCATAGCTTATGCTAGTCCTCGTGGACACCCAATATTTGCCACTAAGTTATAAGACCATGCCTAAGGGTCGCTGCGTCTTATGACTTAGAAAAGTCAAACCATTGTCAATAGTATGATTTGAGGACAAATTGGTATTGGTCAGTCTGGTAAAGCCTAGTCCTGCCAATACGGTTTAAGCCCTTTGGGTCTATACTTTACAATGTGAGGTAAATTTTAGACTTAATTTATTATTGAGGATTTTAGCAAGTTTAAGTGAATAACTGTCAAATGGATTCCTCCATTGAAAATTCCCCAGGGGGAGGGTGGAGCAAACTCTCTTAAATACCCTTACCTCTTAGGCTATTTTGCCTTGGTGCATGAATAAACAATAGATCCTACAAATTAGTCCAACACTTTAAATATGCTTTAAGGTAAGCTTTGAGTAAATGATTATCTAAATGTCTTCACAGATTTTCCTTTTGGCTATAAAAAGGTAGTGAGTGAAGGAAGACACCAAATCATTATCTAACTATAGTAATACCTTTGGTTAAATTAAATTTAGTTTGGAAAGTTTTATTAACGCATTGGTCCCACCCCACTTGTATCTTTTATAATGTCTTTTATTATAAACAAGTGATTTATATTTATTAGCCTTAAAGGTAATAAATCTCTAAGTTCATCATGGAATAATTACTTATCTAAGGGATAAACAATACACTCTCTATTTCCTTAAAAAGTCTCTAGATGCTTGCACCCTAAAATAATCATGTCAATTCTAATATACATAGAATCATCAAGCATATGAGTTTTAATATGTTGGAATTATTTTAGGCATTAAATAACTTTGATTAATATTTAATTATGATATTGTATTTTATTTTATTCAAATAAATTTACTATTCATATTTTTTACAGATGCGTGAACATTAAATGCAATTTCACAATTCAAATCTTAACCAAATCATGCAAAACTTGTGCCTAAATTTAATTTCAGGGTGTTAGATTTCCAACGAGCTTTTACACACCCAATTTAGAGTTCAAATGAGAGAGAAATAATTAAAACAAAAACGGCGCGCTGATACCACTATTGGGAAGTGGCCGTGAGTGCGTAGTGGAAAATTAAATAAATTAAATTATGATGCCGCTATCCCTTTGCCCAAGACCCATTTTTTTTATTATTCTACAATCCTAGGCATGTTACTATATATTCTAAGCATAAAAACTCATAAAATATGCAAAGAACATAAACCTAAACATGCTAACTATCATAAGAACTCTAATTCAAATAAAGAAAGAAAAAGACTTACTTAAACCGAAGACTCCTCCAGTTCTCCCTCCAATCTACAAGCTTTTCTCGAACTCAGCAAGCTATTCCATGATCCAAAGAGCCACCCAAGTGTGTGGCCTCCAAAGATGCACACACCAAGCCAAAACTCAACGGCAAGACTACGCCTTGAGTGCACGGGTATTTTGCCCTTGGTGCTAGCCTAGGAAAATACCTCAAAACTTTTAAATCGAGTTTCCTCTAGTTAATTAGACTTAAGGATCCTCAAAATCAGTGGTTTACTATTAAATTTTAGAGTTGCTCACTGTACGGGCCAAATTTGGTCCAAGATTAATTTCGACCTTTCGCCTCAGGCCCACTGCTAAATGCACCCCCGAAACCCCCTAACCAAACCCAAAGACATTGTGCAGGCCCAGGCTTGGAGAAACACCATACGCCAGCCCAAAAAACGCTTAGACTCATAAATACCCCTCATAACCCAGCCGTTTTCAGTCTTCATGACTGCCCATAATACTCCTTCATGACACGACCGTTACCAACAAACAAAACGTATGTTAATTAACGCATTCATGAATCTCACCTCAAATAGCCTATAAAAGAAACCAAGATCCAGAAGAGAAAGGGGGACAAAAAGAATTACAACCCAAAGCTTAATCATTCTCACCAGAGCCCTCAAAACCTCCGACTCATCGCCCTCACGACAATCCACGGGGATCAAGGTAGTCTCTAGCCTTGCTATTCCATTACTTACAGCTCGTCTTCATCACTGACTTGAGCATCGGAGTGCCTACGGCACCCACCACACCGGTGGGCAGTAACCTCCACGCTCACTCTACCTTTGTTTTGCAGGATCGTTAGTGCCCCCAACCTACAAATTCTCGATTGTGGACCTCGGGCGAAAACCAGCATCCACAATTTGGCGTCCACCGTGGGGCCTTAGCGATTCATAGCAGATGAAGATCTCTCAGTCTAAGATCCTTTCAACACAGTTGTACATGGCTTCTAGCAGCGACCATACATTAGATCTTATGGCCTCTCAATTGGCCATTCTACAAGAATGATTATGAGTCTTAGAGGAGGAAAATTCAGTCATGCGAATCTCCAATATAACCCTCCAGAAGCAACTGGAGCAAATCTCTTCAACCTCCCGACAACCTGATACTACAGACCTTCCCGGCAATCCCACAATCCCCACCAATCTCTTGGGGGCATTCAACAATGTGACAAGTGACAATCTACCATTAGACAACCATCCACCAAATCAAGAAAGAAGTCAACATATTTCCTCAACCGACCAAGCACGGCAAGTTGCCTCCACCATGTGTAAGGAAATGCAGGAGTTCAAAGATGCAATTCTCTCCAGCCTACCTAGTGTCAGACTACCAGTGAGAAAAAACCGAGCCGACACGATCTCAGATGCCCCATTTTTGGACACCATCACTTCCACTGAACTACCAAGGAAGTTCAGTCCTCCAGATATGAAGCTGTATGACGGATCCACAGACCCGAACGATCATGTGATCCATTACAAATATAAGATGATGTCAACTGATCTGGCTAATCATCAATGGGTAGCTGGAATGTGTAGAGGATTCGGAGAAATATTGGCGGGCCCAGCCCTCACTTGGTTCCTGAATCTATCTTACAGGACTATTGGGTCATATCAAGAACTAGCTGATAAATTTGTGGAGCATTTTGCAAGTTATTGCAAGCTTGAGAAGACCGCCAATGACCTTAATGCAATCCAACAACGGAGATGGGAGTCCTTGCGAAGCTACGTGACTCGTTTCAATAAAGAAATGATAGCAATCTCAGATCTCTATCAGCCTACTGCAGTGGAAGCATTCAGAAATGGATTACTTTCAGAAAGTGGACTCTATAAAAAGCTCACTAAATTTTGATGCTACACTATGGATCATGCCATGGCAGACTCAAATTGAGATTAGATGGGAGGAGG
Organism: Zanthoxylum bungeanum; assembly: GCA_019454045.1. Taxonomy (NCBI): domain Eukaryota; kingdom Viridiplantae; phylum Streptophyta; class Magnoliopsida; order Sapindales; family Rutaceae; genus Zanthoxylum; species Zanthoxylum bungeanum. The sequence goes on from SKCR01046779.1 coordinate 51,526, forward strand.
ATAAAAGAAACAAGAAAAAAGATAATTACATCAGCCATCACAATGAGAGAACCGCAAATCCGCCCAAGTGACCATACAACTGATATGCTAGCAATGTACTTCAATAAAGTGATACTTGATGTAATTAGTCAATAAAAAAAAAGGGGTTAGATGACCACCCATTGTCGCCTTGAGGACATCATAGCTTCCCAAATAAGTATTCATTGGTTACTTTAGAAAGAAAACTATCATGCACAAAACTCGACCTTAAGGAGAAACCCATTTGCTCCAATCGACCTATATTTACCAACACCTGGCCCAATCGAAATGAGAATACCCTCAAAATCCTCCAACATACCCAATCGGCCAAAAAGTAAACTCTAGGATTGTCATCTCCTCCATACTACGTGAAACAATTATCATATCTTTCAGACGATGAAGGATTGCCATCTCCTCCAATCTACATGGAAGGATTTTCATCTCCTCATTCGACCATGAAAGAAAAAGGTGCATCTTTCCAATTTAACTAATTTTCCTACCATTCACCCCATACGACGAAGCAATGTGTCATGCATTGGAATATCCAGCAGCCCACTCTACATGTATAAAGACTTGCCATGAGAATGATGTCTCATACGACAATACACAAATGAATACTTGGCATGGACATCCCATTCGACATTACCATATGGAAGAAGGCTTAGTATCTGACAGAGGGTCCACTCGACACGACAAGGAAAAAGTCTTGGCTAGGAGCTGAGGTACCACTCCACACGACAAGGAAGAACTCTTAGCCAGGAGCTGAAGCACCACTCGACACGACAATGAACATATCTTAGTTAGGGGCTAAGGTTCCAGTCGACACGACATAGAGGAATGATCAATTATTGGCTGAAGTTTCATTCGACACGACAGATAAGTAGGGTGAGTTGCCTAAAGTTCCAATCAACATTACATGGATACACATCATGAGGATGCTATCACACTCCACAATACAAAGATATAGTCTCGACTCAAGGAAGATGCTTCAAATGAAGATTCATCATAAGGTGAATGTCCCACTGGACACTACACTCAACATGAGGTAAATGTCTCACTCGACATGACACGTATGAGGCTTACACTTATTTAAGATCCCATTCGATAAGACATGGATATCACTTTCCTCAGAAGACATGAAAGGTTAGTCATCATACTCATACGGCATTGATTTAATACCACAAACTCCAGACTACATAGGGAATCTTTTATTATGCCTAGTAGTATGAAAAATCATTTGGACTTCCATCAGGTCCACTCGATCGACCTTCATCAGGTTAGGTAGTATGAAAAATCATTTGGACCTCCATCAGGTCCACTCGACCGACCTTCATCGGGTTAGGTAGTATGAAAAACCTTTTTGGACCATTATCAAGTCCATTCGACAGGTCTATACGACAGTAGTCTTATGGACCCTTATTAGGAGAATGAGTGATAACCTTCATAGACTTTCATCTGGTCTAATAGTATGATAAGGAAATACTCTTGGACCATCGTCAAGTCTGTAGAGTGAAGACTTTCATAGACCTTCATCTGGTCCAAACAACATTGAAGAGTCATCTGGTCATTTGACCCGTAGTATGAGGATTATCCTAACCTTCATCTGGTTCAGTCGATCGGGGACTTCTCCCATGGACTCATGTCGAGTCAAATGAAGACATAGACAACCTACAGTCCATACGACAATGTCGTGTGAAATCACTCTTGAACCTTCATCTGGTTCAGTCGACCGGGGACATCCCCCAGTCTATACGACAATTTCATGTGAAACAACTCCTGAACCTTCATCTAGTTCAGTCGACCGGGGACATCCCCCATAGACTTATGTCGAGTCAAATTTAGACATGGACTTCCCTCAGTCCATACGACATGTCGAGTGAAAGTAACTCCTGAACCCTCTTCTGGTTCAGTGGACCGGGGACATCCCTCATGAACTCATGTCGAGTCAAGTTGTAGACATATATTACACATGTCGTATGACATATATCCTTACCTTCATCTGGTTCAGTCGACTGGGTACTTCCTCAATGGCTCTTGTAGAGTCAAGTTCATGATATTGACCTTCATCTAGCTCATTCGACTGGACACATCCGCGATGGATCATGTAGAGTCAAGTTCATAACTTGACATTCGTTTGGTTCAATCAATAGGTAGCACCGACGCTCATGTACACCTTCATCCTATGGTCTCGACACGCGCGTCAAATACTCTCCAAGCCAATGACTCATTGACTTAGAGAGTAGGGGACAAACTGTACGAGCCAAATTTGGTCCAAGGTTAATTTCGACCTTTCGCCTCAGGCCCACTGCTAAATGCACCCCCGAAACCCCCTAACCAAACCCAAAGACATTGTGCAGGCCCAGGCTCGGAGAAACACCATACGCCAGCCCACGAAATGCTTAGAGTCATAAATACCCCTCATAACCCAGCCGTTTTCAGTCTTCATAACTGCCCATAATACTCCTTCATGACACGACCGTTACCAACACACAAAACGTATGTTAATTAACGCATTCATGAATCTCACCTCAAATAGCCTATAAAAGAAATCGAGATCCAGAAGAGAAAGAGGGACAAAAAGAATTACAACCCAAAGCTTAATCATTCTCACCAGAGCCCTCAGAACCTCCGACCTATCGCCCTCACGGCAATCCACTGGGATCAAGGTAGTCCCTAGCCTTGCTATTCCATTACTTACAGCTCGTCTTCATTACTGACTTGAGCGTCGGAGTGCCTACGGCACCCACCACACCGGTGGTCAGTAACCTCTACACTCACTCTACCTTTGTTTTCCAGGATCGTTAGTGCCCCCAACCTACAAATTCTCGATTGTGGACCTCGGGTGAAAACCAACATCCACACTCACTTATATAAACCCAATATATGAAATATTTGGTGTAAAAATTTGTAAAGAATTCATTGGGTTTATATAGGTGGTCCAAAGACAAAAAAATTAATTAAGAATCTGATGTGGGATAAAAGCTAATTTAATCTTAGCCATTGGATCTTAATTTAGTGGTTTAATGAGATTATAAAACCCTAATAAGAGTTTGGGCCGAATTGGAATTCAAAACAATACTATTCATGTTACTATTCACATTTATTTATTTATTTATTCATTCCAATTCTCAAAGTGCCCCTATCGTCATTCACCAGTCCCTAAGCCACTATGGAACCTCATAAATGATCTGTTCAATAATTAAACACATTGAACCATTTATGAACAATTCCTACAGCAATCATATATGCTGTTAAATTTGTAATGTGCACTGTTAACCATTGATTTCGACTTTGTTGTGTGTGACCTTTTGGATTCCCCTCAAGTTGGACATGAACTGAATCGTGATAATTTAATCGAACATAAATTATCCTCCGATCAGATGGTCATTCGATTTCAATGACCAAGGTTGACATCTAGCAACATGCCAATGCCCTCAAATGAGAAGGAAAGATATATATATATATCCATTCTGTATGTGATTTACATATGATACGGTCCATCTCCTCACTGTATCCCCACCGTTTGACCTAGGGTATGGAAAATGTTTACCCATATAGTCAAAAATATGATGTTGATAGTGTCATGAATCGTGCTAACCCAAGAATCTCACATGATTCTTCCGCCGCGGCCACAGTCTCAACCACTGATCACACATATCAACCCGCGAACTGGAATAGTACTCTTATAAGAAAATATTATCCGAAACAGTGGCGATTCTCTGTTGTATCTTTACAAACTTCATGTGTTTCAATAAATGACCCAATCATACCCTTATGACCGGATCTTTTGAACCGGGGAAGGAGAATGTCAAAGTTATTTGATCCACACATAAGATTGTAAAGACCTCAAGTCTAAAGACTAGTTATACAATCGATACATGAAAGTTCTTACAGACACATGGGATAAACACTTTATGTGAAAACTTTCGGTGGTCAGTTCGATGGACACGAGCAACTCATGCATCCATGTGATACACCAAGCAGACGAATCTCCGCTAGTAGCCTATGAGATCGGCTACCCCACTTAAGGGCGAATCATATCATCATGCTAGTCTCTCCGCTTTGTGAACGCCTAGATTATTCACAAAACTATGACTAGGAACGTTTAAGAGTAATGATTCTCATAAGGCGTGGAAGCCATCATCTTATTACTCCAAGGGCTTTATTACAGTGTTTGATGATTCATATAAGTTATGTAAGACACGTATAATAAAGATTGTCATTTTATTAATTAATGAAAATATTACAAATACATGTACATATAGCTCATCCACAAGTTGGGTATAGGGCATATCTCTAACAAATATATTGTCACAAAAGAAGGTTCAAGGGTTGACATTTACCTATCCTATGCAGGTTAGATCCGTCTAACTTAATTGTTAATGTCAAAGAAATATTTTAGTGTCAAAACATGTCATTTTATGTTTTTTCGTCAAATTTTATTCATGTGGGGGATTGTTGGAAAATAAGCTTTAAATAATAGCATTGTTGGTTATTTTGAGGCATAATATTAAGTGATACCTACTTATGGAAATGTGTAGGTCATATGCAACTCGGATTCTCCTTCGTAACTACTTCAACATGGTATATAGATACGCTCAAAATGATATTTGGGTGAATGAGAATTTGTCTCACAAAGTGTAGGGGTTTTGAGGGGAATATCCGGTAACGCAGCGGAAGCGGTGGAAAATCAAATTTTCCGATTTCAAAACTTTTTCTCGGATTAATTAAATAAACATATTTATTTAATTATCCAATAATCAAATTATGAAATAAAATTCAAATGAATCATATTCAAGTGAATTTACCAAATTGCCCTTACACTTGGTACTTTGTCCATTTTAATCCGAAATTGATCTAATCAATTTTGAATGATTCTAAATCATTTCTAAGATGAACTTAGCATGTTCAAAACATTAAAACACCAAGGGCAACATAAATCCCAAAATCTTACTCCTTGGCCGAATGCATCCTTAAGTGTGCATTTTGTCCATTTGGTCATTTCATGTCTCAAAACACATCAAGATGCAATCCAATCAACATGAAACTTTATATTCATCATATACACAACATATATGAAAAGCCCCAAATTTGGAATTGGTCATGAACCCTAATTTTTCAATTTCATCAAATTGGACAAATTAGACCAAATTGGTTAAATCCAACACTTCAATCATCTTTCTTCCATCCAATCAAAGTCTCAACACAATGAAACAACTCAAGATCAAATCTAGGTCATCTAAGAGTGGGTCAACAACTCTATATTAGCAACAAGGTTTCTAAAACCTTAAAAGAAAGCTTATAACTACAATAGTCACAATCTTCTTTCATCACACATGCTCAACACTTTCACCAAAAATTCCATCATCAAAAACACAAAGAATAAAGAAAGAAATAACCTAAGAACATCATATGTTAAAGCCTAGATCCTAAGGAACATTTTCCTTTCTAATAGCAAGTTGGAAAAACTTACTAAAATCCAAGCTTTCTTTGGTTTCTTCTTTCTTTCTCACAAGCTTTCTTTGGTTTCCATTAATGGAGTTTTCTTTTAAAGTGTATTAGGTTAAGAATTAAATGAAATGAAAAACAATATATACTTAGAAAACATTTGCCTTGGCCGAAATTACCTAGCCAAATACAAGTTTTTGCAATTTCAATTTCATTTCACTTTACATTTGGTCAACTTGCATAAATATCCAAATAACACTTTATTAGATATTTAATTAAGTCAACAAATACAACTAAGAAAAATATAACTCTTATATTTAAGTGTTATGGCCAAATTTAATGAAAAATAAAGGAAAAAGATATTTTCATTTTCAAACAATTTTGAACAAATATCTTAAGAAGTCAAAATCAATTTGACAACATTTTCCTTTAATGTATAAGTCAACAATTGCAACTTATAATCATTTCCTAACTTTATCATTTGGTGATATATTTATATTTTAATTATATTAATCATTTAACAATTAAATAATTAAATAATTAATTAAATACAAATATATCAAATATATGTATTATATTTACTTTAAATATCTCAAATACATATATTGATGATATATGTCAAATACCTTTATTTGACTATTTATTAATGTGTATTTAATAATATCATATATTAAATACAAACACACATTAATTAGGAAATGACGGTTCGGCCCGTTCGCATGTATTTTTCGTTTAACGATTAAACGATTTATAAATAATCATAATTATTCATAAATGTTGCTCTAGTGCTCTACGAGTATGTTTCATTATTGAGACTTTCTAGATTCATGTATATCCGTCACGAAATCCAATTTCATGTGCATAATCTATCCACCCGTAGATTATGACGATCACGGATAAACTAGCTGAATCATACAGGTCGAGGTCATTACATACGTATAATCCCTCCGTCACATGTATCCAGATAATCCCAGAGATATAGATGTGAACGTCAAATCTCTATAGGTATTATCTCGTCGACGTATCTATTAGCAATCTCTAACTGACAGATCATATCTTGACACACACAGGATATCCTGAGGATCGATCCACACCCAACGAACAGGCGGAGGTCTGATCTAAATAGATCGGTGACGTGACTGCCATCTAAGTGTGGAGGATGTCTCATACATCCACAGTGGTGTCTCAAGTCGAAGGACCACTATGCTACTCAACCCGATAAGATTCTTATTGACGTTGGTGTACCATCCATTAAGAATATTCGGTGAGCCGTTCAATGTTTATCCATTATAAACACCTACACGTCTATACGAGTCTCCCTAGACTCATGGTTCATTGGGATAAACCATCGGACCAAGTCTCGATATACGACATGCACTGGTCTCAACGGATTTGACTAACTGACCCGTGTTAGCAAATCTTGACCAGGAACTATGTTTGATAATATTCATATAGCAGTGACACTTCCCAATGTCAATTACAAACTAACTTTGTAATTGTATACTGCATTATATATTATCGGGCCTTTGTCTAATATATACATATCACTAAACCACATTTAGTTTCAATCTAATCGTAATCAGATCGAATACGTATATAAGAACAAGAGGTGCAACCATAAATAAGTAATATTATGGAATAAGGGGATGTTCGTATTCATGAATCAGACATAAATACGGTCCGGATTGGCGCTCTGAGCACCAACCCCAACAAAAAGTACACTTATTGAAAAGGAAAAATAAAGAAAAGAAGGTTATCCCACATCTAAAATATAACTAAGCTTACAAGATCACTTATAAATAAATGTGAGATTCTGGGTTGATAAAAATCCATGGATAGAGGCTCTTTCTACACGCGCGTCTGCAGGGGGTACAAATCTTAGCCCAATTCTGGATTAGTCTCGCTTAAACCAATGTGCGCCTGCACGACCTGCGTACACGAATGCAGCCCAAATCGAGCCAGGCTCACGTTTTCTTGGGTTTTGCTAAATTTTCCTTTAATTTTTAGTGGCTTTTCATGTTCTATAACAACTTTAGCCATGATGTCTTTATTGAATGTGATGTTCAATACATAAATCAATGATGAGTTTAATTCTCAATAGTTATGAAATTTGTAGGGTTTGTTTTTATAAATCCTTTTATAAACACACATTAAGACACAACAAATTAAAATCACAAAAACACCACCACTCACACGAATTTGGTATCAAGGCCGACCACCAACCAATAACTCCAAGAAGCTTTAGTTTTGTTTTGATCAAGTTCAGACACAAATTCGTTCGTTGTGTGTGTGATTTAGAATTGTTCCGAAATTACCACGATTTCTTTTCATCCTGTGAAATAGTTGTCTGTAAGATCTTAAGCACCACCGATAGGAGGCAAAACTGTTTTAAGAAGATTGTGATACACTGTGGACGCTGATTTCGGTCGAGGTCCAAAATCGAGAATGAAAATGTAGGGCACAAGCGAACCTACGAAATAAGGGTAGTAAAAGCGAGGAGGTTACTGCCCACCGGTGTGGTGGAAGCCGTAGGCACTCCGACGCTCAAGTCAATAATATGGATAAGTTGGAAGTAAGGAGATTAAGGCCTGAAGTTACCTCAGTCTCCGTTTGATTGTCGTGAGGGCAGGGTATTACGATTTATACGATGATAGGTAGTAGTGCAATTGCTCCTTTTTCCCCCGTTTGTTTGTCGTGACTCTTCTCTTTTATAGCCCCCCCTGATGTGGGGTCTTTCTTCTACTCGTTGGGGTCACTGTAACTGATGACTTAATGGTGGGTTTTATGTCTGGTAACTGATGGCTTGATGAAGGTGTTTATGCTTGGTAACTGATGGCTTGATGAAGGTGTTTATATCATGTAACTGATGGCTTAACGGTCATCCTGAGCTGATAAGTCAGTGGTGGTGGGCTTTGGGCTAGATTTTGATAGTGGGCCTTGGATCTCTGGTCTCGTGGTTGGCCTAGAATTGAAATATTGGTTTTCCCTTGGGCCCAATTTTGGCCCGTACAGTTTGTCCCATACTCTCTAAGTCTGGAAGTCCCGGACTTGGAGAGTACCTTCGTGCATGTCGAATGAGTCAGGATATGGGTAGTCATTTTGCTAATCCTATAGGCTTAAATTTTAATCAACGTGATGCTCCGTCCTACGGACTGGGGGAGTCCGACTTCAATTGTCTCGTTCTAGTTCTTTCATTGGGTGTTCCTGGTTGATTGAGGGAGGAATGGTAATTATTTATCTCGACACGTCGTATAGAGTGAAGGAAGTCCATGACCTCGTTTGACTCGACATGAGTCTCCAGGGGGTGTTCCCTGTCGACTGAACCAGATGATGGTTCAGGAGCAGTTTCACTCGACATGTTATATGAAACGAGTGAATTGCATAATTATTTTTGACTCAACACGAGTCACTCAGGGGATGTCCCTTGTCGACTGAACCAGATGAAGGTTCATGAGTTATTTCACACGACATTACGTCGTATGGACTGTAGGAAGTCCATATCTTCATTTGACTCAACATGAGTCTCCTGGGGGATGTCCTCTGTCGACTGAACCAGATGATAGATAAGGAGCAATTTCACTCGACATGTCGTATGAAACGAGTGAATTGCATAATCATTTTTGACTCGACACGAGTTACTCGGGGGATGTCCCCTGTCGACTGAACCAGATGAAGGTTTGATGAGTGGTAATTATAACATTATTTCTCACTCATTTGACCTAATATTTTGTATAGTTTCTTTAGTTTTGTGAATATTTTGATGTGTTTTGTGTTATTTTGTAGATAAATAAAATTCCAGGATATTCTGGAGGTGATTTGGAACCAAAACAGTGAAAATTGAAAAAAAAAATGGCATTTTTCATAATTCTGCGCGTCGCAACGCGCAAGCCTTTGGCGTCGCGACGCCTAACATGCGCCGAATAGTGCTAACGTGCGCCGGGTCGACAAGTCAGAATCTGAGAAAATTTGACTTTGCTAACGTGTATCGTGCCACGTGTCACCATCATAGCCGATCTGCTAACGTGCGCCGTGCCATGTGTCATCATCCTACGGTGCCGACAGTCGCCATCGCCACGTGTCACTCCACATGTCTGCCACGTCATTATCTACATCACCAGTTGACCGAAAACTTGACCGGCGTAAACACACACGTATAACGCAAGCGTACGTATCGTTCAAGTAGTACCAAAAGTATCGATCCCACGAGGACTTAATACCTAATCTATTAATTTTATGAGGTCAAATGATTACTAGTATCTAACAGGTTGATTGATTGATTTGAAATGGTGATGATTCTAAATTTAAAAACAAGTAAATAAAATTGCACAAAAGTTGGTTTAAGAAAATTCAATATTAAAAACTATCTAGGGTTGTGAATCTTTCTAATATCTTTTAAAAGATGAAATGGTTATTTCATGTTTGTGTAATAAATCGGTTTACTAACCTGGAACACTAAATTATGCAAAAGCCTATGTCGATGGTCAGACGCAAATACCCAGTTTAACCCAATTGAACCATATGTCTATGTCAACCAAATTATCTGGATTCATTAAGTTTAAGTTCCAATTATGGCTACCCCCGCCCGACAGGTATATGTCTATCCTGTAAGGAAATCTATTAAAGGGTTATCTATCATCAAGGAAGATCGTGGGCTATTAAGTCTAAGGCTGAAACCTAAAATTCCTTTGTCAAGTTTATTTTAGATTTACCCCATCAATCTTATTGGTGATCAGACAACAAGAAGCATTAAGTTAAAGACTAATAAGAAAGCCTTTAAATTACCCAAACTATTAAATAATCCCTTATAAACCGGTGATATTAGAATTCATCACAACCCCATATAACTAACTTAGTTACGACACCTAACTAGGGCTAGTATAAGCTTAAAAGTAAAAGACATAAAGTAAAAATACTGAAAAGTAATTGCGGTAAAATAAAAGCTGAAAAGTAAATTACAATAAAATAAAATGCTAAGTTAAAAGGATCAACTTTTACTAATTACTATTTAGATATCTCCCTTAATATAATATATTAACTTGTGATTATTTTACCAACCGTCCATATATGCGGTAACCTGATTAAGTCAAATTAAGTCCAACCAGCCATAAAGGCGGAACCAAAATAAACCTGACATATAGGCGGTAAGAAAATTTAATTACCAACCGACCAATCTGGTGGTATCCTTGATTAGTCAGGTTTAAACCAGATTAAAATGAATTACCAACCGACCAATATAGCGGTATCCTTTTTAAGTCAAATTTTAAATAGTGAATATATTATATTTAAGGGAGATATCTAAATAGTAATTAGTAAAAGAATTATCTTTCACCCTAGCATGGGGAAGTTACCTCATCATGGTGAATAGTAAAAACTGTAAAAAGTAAAGAAAGTAAATTACTATTATTACAGAACGTAATTAAAATTAATTACAAAACTAAAATTTAAAAGAAACTAGATAGAAAACTCCCTATTTAGATCAGAGAAATTAGAGAGGAGGGTATTTCTGAACTGAAATTTCGAGCTCTATTTATAGGCGTCAGTAGGGGGTCGACGTCAGTAGGGGGTCGGCGTCGTGACGCACAGCTCGCGTCGCGACGCGCGTTTTGTCGACGTGGCAGCTTCTGGTTCGTCGGCTTCAGATTCTAGATAAGGTGATAAGGTGACACGTGGCAAGGTGGTTGGATCTCAATTATTGTGACACGTGGCGGCTTTTGATTGGCTAATTTCAGATTCTTATCGCCACGTGTCAATTTCGGATAAGTGAGTCAATAATCGATGCTGACGTGGTACACTTGGCGAAAAGGATTGTCGACACCATAAAATGATGACACGTGGCACGCTGTGATTGGTTGATGATGACGTGGTGATGATGTGGCACGTTGACTCGGTCAACTGGTGATGTGGATGATGACGTGGTAGACACATAGAGTGACACGTGGCGACATGTGGTGATGGCGATTATCGGCACCGTAGGATGATGACACATGGCACGGCGTACGTTAGCAGATCGGTTGTGATGGTGACACGTGGCACGGCGCACGTTAGCAAAGTCAAATTTTCTCAGATTCTGACTTGTGGACCCGGCGCACGTTAGCACTGTTCGGTGCATGTTAGGCGTCGCGGCGCCAAAGGCTTGCGTGTCACGACGCGCATAATTACGAAAATGTCTTTTTTTCCAATTTTTACTGTTTTGGTTCCAAATCACCTCCAGGATGTCCTGAAACTTTATTATCTACAAAATAACACAAAACACATCAAAATATTCACAAAAATCAAGAAATTATACAAAATATTAGGTCAAATGAGTGGGAAATAGTGATATAATTACCACTCATCAAGGTTCAAGAGTTATTTCACACGACATTGCGTCGTATGGACTGTAGGGAGTCCATGTCTTCATTTGACTCAACATAAATCTCCTGGGGAATGTCCCATGTCGACTGAACTAGATGATGGATAAGGAGCAATTTCACTCGACATGTCGTATGAAACGAGTGAATTGCATGATCATTTTTTACTCGACATGAGTTACTCGGGGGATGTCCACTGTCGACTGAACCAGATGGAGGTTCATGAGTTATTTCACACGACATTGCGTCGTATGGACTGTAGGGAATCAATGTCTTCATTTGACTCAACATGAGTCTCATGGGGAATGTCCCCTGTCAACTGAACCAGATGATGATTCATGAGCAATTTCACTCGACATGTCGTATGAAACGAGTGAATTGCATAATCATTTTTGACTCGACACGAGTTAATTGGGGGATGTCCCCTGTCGATTGAACCAGACGAAGGTTCAGGAGTAACTTCTCTCCACATGTCGCATGGATTGAGAGAGTTCTTTTAAACCAAGATATTCATGTGTGTTATGTCGAATGATTTAGTTTTCCTCACTAGGCCTTTTTATGCAGCTTCTTATTCGACGATAGGATTATTCTTGGCTTCTTTTCAGCTATCTAACGCAAAACCCAAGCGTAAGTTTTGAGGGATTTTTGGTGGGAATTTGAGGCGCCAAAATGGAATGGTGTATAAGAGAGCATCGAGCGTTCATTTACCACATTCTCAAAATTTCCTTTCAAATATCGTGTTGGGAAAGCTCTCAAGCCTTCAAGGTATTCTTCAAAAACTCATCTATTGTTCTTCCATTTCTTTAAACATCCATAGTGTAGATTCTAGTTGTTCTTCGATAATATAGGATGTTTGGTCTTTAGGATTAGGAAATATTTTCAGAAATGTGTGTGTGGGTTTTGATCTTTAGGAAATAGGTTGCTAGGGAGTTTAATGTTTATATGCTTGTTGTTTGGAGGATGTCGAGTGAAGAATCCTTAGGCAGCTTAGGTGCTAAGATTGATAGTTATGTCGGATCTTTTTCGAGTGAGATGAATGAGGATGAAGTATATAAAGATTGGTCGTATCAAGAGTTGATTGAGGCTGGTATAGTTACTTTGGCTAGGCCATCTCAGGAGGTCCCTACCGAGGCCATACCACTGAGGACTTTACCAGCAGTTGGAGAGTCGAGCGAATTACCTAGTATAAGTGAACCTACTAATTTATTATCTAAGAATCTCGCTAGTCGAATGACCGAAAAACTGCTAAGGGAACTCATGTGCAAGTATAGGTTTCCCGACTCTTTGGAACTAAGGGTACCTTTGTCGAGTGAGAGGATTGATTATAAAGTTCTGGGGTGGATAGGATTCTACATACGTCCATTCTCTGATGGGCTGAGGTTCCATATACCAAGACTAGTTTGGGAGGTTCTGGATCATTTTGAGGTCGCTCCTTCTCAGTTGATGCCTAATGCTTGAAGGATTTTATTGTCGATTGAATGTATGTCTTTCGAATTATGAGTACTTTTTGAGGTGAAGGATGTCTTGGCTACATACTACCTGAAAGAACACTTGAGGGAGAAAGGAAGTTATACGCTGATTCTTCGTGAGAGGAAGGCGCATTTAGTTACCGGATTACCGACTAATGATATGGGGAATTGGCAGTCTGATTATTTCTTTGCAATGGGTGAGGGTATATTTGAATCGGCCGGGGCTGGTCGAATCCCAGAATATTGGAGTTTTTCGAGTGAATAGTGTTCCTTCTTTAATGTTTAATATTCGAATCTTCCTATGAATTTTGAATTACCATGCATTTTTTACTGCAGATTCCTTGCAAAATAAATCATTTGTCTCGACTGCTCGAATAATTTCCAACACCAGAGAAATTCTAACTTTGTCGGCTGAAGAAAGGTACTATAAAACCATATTAGTGGAGAAAAGATTAAGGGCGACTCTGTTGTGGAAGGATATTCATAGCCGAGCAGGAGAAGGTACACTTCTGGCCTTTTGTAACGACATATTGCCCGTGATAAATTGTAGATGGTCGTGTCGAGAATTATACGGAGAGTCTAAGTTTCGAAAGCCCCTAAAACCTGAAGAACTTTTATGCGCATAGGATATGATGACTGGACCATTTACAGTAGCCTCACTCGATGAAATGAAGAGTCGTAGGAAAGCAAGGAAGTTGAAGCTGAAAGAGCCAAAAGTCGAAAAAGAAACTGGTACTCAACCAAAAGAAGTCGTCTCAAGTGAGGCTGTCGTGGAAAAGGGGAAGTCCACTGAAATGACTTCCGCATGGAAGAAAAGGAAATCCATTACCGAAGTGGTGGAAGACGCTGATAACCTCATTTTAAAGGTTCCTCACGAGTCGACTGCAATCTCTGATCCCTAAAGCATCGATTCATTTGTGGATGGGCTTCTTCTAGAGGGGGATGAAGAAAGGTTAACACGGATCGATCCGGTGGAGGCGATGAGGAAAGCCATAACTTTGAACTATCAAGTGAGTATAGCAAAAAAAAAATTTGTCGAATGACCTATGACTTGGGTTTTCAGGCATTGGAATGTAGTCTGTACATGCGAAAAAATGAGGAATCTAGTCAAAGAAGAATCAGAAAGCTGGAAAAAACATTGTCAGTGGTGAGGAAGGAGGCTTCAGATCTGAAGTCCGGGCTGGTTGCTTCCCAAAAAAAGGAAAAAGGGCTTGAGAAGGAGTTGAAGGAGGTTAAGGCTACTTTAAAGATGGAGAAGGAAACGTTTGAATTAACGATCGACAGTTATAAGCAAAGTTTTGAAAGCGTAAAGAAGGAAAAAGAACAATTGTTAGAGCAAATGGAGGAAATAGCCATCAATTCCATGATGAAAGACATATATGATTTGATAAAGGAATATCTTGATGGGAAACATGTAGACTGGAAGCCTGAGAAGTGTATTCGGGAATACGAAATACGTGTAGCCGATCTTTCCTCGTCGACAGAGGATGATGGGGAAGAAAAAGGTTTGGAGGTCGAGTCCAAGAAGGGCGAGGTAAAGCCAGTGGCAGTTCCTGAAATTGAAATGGGAAGGATCGAGGAACAATTGGAGGAATGAGAGGATGTTGGACCGGCCGTTGTCGATACGGAATCTAGGATGGAGCTTGAAGTTTAAGAAGATATTTCTGACAGCGTTCCAGCGGCTGCCGAAGAAGGACCAACCAGTGCCTTTGAAGTTTAAGGATTTGATATTCTAATGTAGGTTTTTGTTAACATTTTGTATAAAGTAAAACTGCGTTGTCGAATGGAAAGGTGATACGCTGAAATTTTGAGCAAGGCACTTTATTTTGTCGTATGAGGGAGAGTCCATAACGAATGATTTTAATGGATGAATTTTTATTGCAATCATTCGAAGGACTTCTACAAATTTCCTTATTTCATATTTTGAAAGATAACTAAGTATTGCGAAAGGTAATTGTCTCAAAAAATAACAAAACATAATTGTTACCAGATGAATCGCTTAAGATGAACGGCGTTCCAACTGTTGAGGATGGGAGTCTCTTCCATGGTTTGTAGCTTGTAGGCTCCTCTCCCGACAACTTTTGTGACGAGGTATGGACCTTCCCAATTTGGTCCCAACTTTCCATCTCCAACATCCTTTATGTTCTGGAATACTCTGCGTAGGTAGACCCGGCCGGCGGTTCGGTTCCGGTTCGGAACCGAACCGAACCGGCCGGTTTCCGGTTCCACACTTAAGTGGAACCGGAACCTAAAACCGAACCGGAACCGAACCGTTCGGTTCCGGTTCGGTTCGGTTCTTTTTTTTTTAATTAATTAATAAAAAAAATTTATTAATTAAAAAAAAATGAGATTAAATTTATAAATAAATAAAAAATTATTACATTGAAGAGCTTGAGCTTAAATTTTTTAAAATTTAAGTTGCCTACGTATCCTCCAGGGTGAGAGGAATCAAAGCTCACGTAGTTCCATTACAAGTTTAAGACATATCCCCTTTGTAAATTATAATTTTACAATTATCAATCATCATTATCAGTTGATCCTTCGGCTCCGGTTCCGCAGCTTCCGCTTGCACTTGTTGCAGAAGCATTATCGAACAAATCTTCAAAATCATCGGGGGCATCTTCTTGTTGTCTCAGATCAGCTCGAGTCCAATCATCCACACAAGCTGTTGCTTCTAGAGTGCTTGGATGTAATGAAGATCGCCTAGCTTCCAATATATTACCTCCCAAGCTGAAGGCTTGCTCAACCGCAACGGTGGAAATAGGTGATGCCAATATCTCTTTAGCAATAATAGATAAAACAGGATATATTTTGATGCCGGTTCCACCATTCAAGGATTTTAAAATTTTTACTGCATAAACTTTCATTAGAAAACTCAAAATTTATAGATAAATAATTATCTAATTCAGGGTTATTAGTTGTTGTCGTATCCCTAGATTTTTTATTTCGTTGCAATAACCAACGATCCCCTGCGCTAAGTCTTGGTTGAATTACCGGTTCGCTACTACTAGATTGACCTATTGTTCCTAAGTTATATCTTACAATATAATCATTAAATAAAATAATTAAATCACTTCTTAAATTCGTCATTATGCTCGTAATATCAATGTCATCTAATATTCCTAAATAATCATAGTAAGCTTGTAAACCACCATTCAAACCTTCTATTTAAATTATGATCAAAAACAGCAGCAATAAGATAAAGTAAAGGAATTTCTCTAAAATAATTCAACCATTTTACCTTCATAACAGTAATGGCTTCGAGCAAAACAATATCATTAGGGTCGTCACTGTTAACATGTTCATCGAGAGTGCCAACAATATTCAAATCAAGAAGAAATAAATGTGCAGTGGGATAATAAACACCGCTAAAAACTAAGTAGCATCATTAAAATATCTAAAATTCTTCCACAAATATCCATTGACTAGGATAAAGTGTGATATTTTGAACATGTTGAAAAAAAAAACTACATAATGCATCTTTGTATTGAAGTGCTTGACATAAAAGAAAATAAGTAGAATTCCAACGTGTTGGAACATCTCTAGAAAATTTAATCGGTTTAATACCATTTATTTTACAAAACTTGGTCCACTCCCTCCTAACTTGAGAATATGACCAAATACAGTTAAGTGCCGTTTTAATAGGATCAAGGAAATGAGATAATAATTTTAGACCGTCTTGCACACATAAGTTTAGGACATGACATGTACAACGAATATGAAAAAATCGACCCCCTAAATTTGGTTGACATATTTCTTTTAAATCATTGATGGATGCAGTATTTGCAGATGCATTATCAAATCCAATTGTTAAAATTTTTTCTCCTAAACCATATTCATCAAAAATTACCTTCATCATTCTATAATATTATGTGCAGTATGTTGGTCATCAAAAACTCTAAATGCAATAAGTCATTTTTGCATGGTAAATGATGCATCAATCCAATGACAAGTCACACCCATGTATGAGTGTGTTTGCCAATGGTCACTCCAAATATCAGAACATATAGAAATACGACCTTTCATCTCTTTAAATATTTCATTTAAAATAATTTTACCATCTTTATATAATTTGAAAATATGACGTTTTGTTGTGTTTCGAGTCATTCTACATGCAGCAGAGTTTAAAGCATTATGCACGTAATTAGTAAAATGAAGTTTTTCACCAAAGCTTAAAGAAAGATGTGCCATACATGTTAATTTCGCAAATTCTTCTCTATTTTTTGCATCAGAATATTTAAATAAATCTACACTACTCGTACCTCTACTAGATGATGCGTACCTGGCCACTTGAGTCTGCGTCGTATCAATGCCAAATTCAACCGGATGATGTTTCTCCATGTGCTTGATCATATTGCCGTATCCACCAGAAAATTTATAGATAACCCCACAATAGTTGCAAATTGCTCGTTGTGAACCATCGTCTAGGCGTTCCAAATTAAAATGAATTTTGAAAATATCGGAGGACCGAGCCTTAACTTCTCTTCTCTGTGATTGTGCACTGACACTAGGGCCGCTCTCTTGGGTCGGCATATTTGACATTATGTTCTCGGATGAGCTTGCCATTTGAATAATTGCGATGCGAATGATAACAAATTAACAACTAAAATAAGAGAATTGTATTGAAGTAAGATTGAGAATAAGAGATTTATAGAAAATGAGAGAGTTGAGAATTTGATGTGATGAAATTATGAAAAATGAATCATATTTATAGAATTTTAGAATTTTTTTTTTATACCAAAAATGCCCCTAAATATAACCGTTTTATTACCGTTATTAGGGGTACATTAGTAATTTTTATTTTATATAATAAAAAAAATTCCTAATTTTTTTTTTTTGGCAGGGAGCCAAACGACTCCCTGCATCCCCCAACGGCTACTAGCCGTTGGGGGAATTAGGCCCCCAACGGCTAGTAGCCGTTGGGGGCCGTAGGGTTCCTGTTGGAACCCGACGGTTCCAACAGGAACCCGACGGTTCCAACCGGAACCGTTCGGTTCCGGTTGGAACCGTACGAACCGGTGGAACCGTACGGTTCCACCAGTTCGGACCGGTTCGAGTTGGGGTGGAACCCCAACCGAACCGGTCCCATTCCGGTTCGGTTCCGGTTCCGAACCGGAACCGTGGCCGGGTCTATGCGTAGGACCCAATCTCCCTCATTGAATGTCCTGCTTCTTACGTTTTTGTCGAAGTATCTGGCCATCCTATGTTGATGAGCAGCCAGTCGAATGGAAGCTCGGTCCCTTAATTCATCAATCGTGTCGAGATTGAAATTCATAAGCTGTTGATTAGTTTCATCGTTGAGCCATTGGTAACGTGGGGACGGGATGGCTTCTTCAGTCGGTATTACTGCTTCTGTTCCAAATGCCAGTGTGAATGGGGTTTCGCCTGTTGAAGATCGAAATTTCGTCCTGTATGACCACAACACCCCTGGAAGTTCATCCGCCCAAATGTCTTTTGCCTTCTCCAATCTTTTCTTCAAAGTATTCAGAATCGTTTTGTTGGATGATTCGGCTTGGCCGTTCGCTTGTGGGAAGCTTGGGGTTGAAAAGCTCAATTTTATGCCCCAATTCCTGCAGAAGTCTTGAAAATAATGGTTGATGAATTGAGAGTCGTTGTCAGTCATGATTTCTCCTGGTATGCTGAACCGACAGATGATATTCTTCCAAACGAATGTTTGTGCCTCATTCTCGCGTATTCTAGCGAATGATTCAGCTTCGATTCACTTCGAGTAATAATCTGTCTTCACAAGCATGTAGACAAGCTGGCCTGGCGCGGGGAGTTTTCCTACGATGCCCATTCCCCACTTCATAAACGGCCAAAGAGATATAATGGGATTGAGTTTTTCTGGTGGGAGATGTGGAACTGGAGCAAACCTTTGACACATGTTGCATCTTTTAGTGAATTCAGTTAAGTCGGACCTCATTGTCGGCCAGTAGTATCCTGTCGAATGGGCTCGATGAGCCAAGATCCTTCCGCCGGAGTGGTTCCCACATTCTCCCACGTGCAGCACTGTCAACACATGTTGTGATTCGTCGTGTGTGAGGCACTTCAAGTAAGGTCCTGAAAGTGATATTCTTAGCAGTTGACCTTCGAATATCGCGAACCTTGCTGACTGTCTCTGGACTTTTATGGCTTGCATTCTGTCATCTTGAAGCACACCCTCCTGCAAATACTTAACGATAGGTGACATCCAAGTGTCGACTGAACCGAAAGATGCGACTATTATTTCTTCCTTCTAAATTACCGGCCAATTCAAATATACTACTGGTATTGTGTATGGTTTGTCTCCTTCCATTGTTGATCCAAGGGTGGCCAGAGCATCTGCTTGGGAATTCTCGCTTATTGGGACTTGGGTTATGGTGAATTCTTCAAATTTCGATTGAATATCCTTTACCTTTTGTAAGTAGGATGCCATCTGTAAACCTCGTGCATGATAGGACCCCCGGATCTGATTGACGATCAACTGAGAATCGGACTTCACTTCTATCTTCCTGGCTCCTAGTTCTTTGGCTAAGGAAAACCCTGCAATCAGTGCTTCGTACTCTGCCTCGTTATTGGTAACTCTAAAACCGCACTTGATTGCTTGCTGTAGAATGTCGCCTTCCGGAGTAGTAATCATAATCCCAAGACCGCACCCATTTTTGTTACTGGATCCGTCGATTGTGAGTTTCCAAGGATTTATCAAATGAATATAGCAGACATCGGTTTCAGCTACAACAAGTAGGCTGGGAGTGAAGTCGGCCACGAAGTCCGCTAAAGCTTGAGATTTGATGGTGGTCCTAGGCAGGTATGATATATCATGTTCCCCAAGTTTGATTGCCCACTTCATTAATCTCCCTGAAAGTTCTGGTTTATGGAGTATGCTTCTCAAAGGATATGTCGTGTATATCATGATTGGATGTCCCTGAAAGTAGGGTCTGAGCTTTCTCACAGTCGTAATTAGGGCGAATACCAACTTCTCCATTAACGGGTAGCGTGATTCTGCTCTCAGCAATGCTTTACTTACGTAGTAGACTAGGAGTTGAGTTTTTGCCTCCTCCCTTATTAAGACTGCACTAACCGCGTGTTCTGATACTCCCAAGTAGAGATATAGCCTCTCATTGTCGAGTGGCTTTGAAAACAGAGGGGGAATGGTAAGATATTGTTTGAGCCCTTTTAGAGTTTTTTCACAAGCGGGAGCCACTCAAAGCTGTTGGCCTTTTTAAAAGCTGAAAAGAACAGAAAACTCTTATATTTGGATTTGGAGATGAACCTGTTTAGTGCGGCAATCTCCCCGCTAGTCGCATGACATCCTTTGGGCTGAAAGGCAAGGGGATGTCGAGGATTGACTTGATCTGGTCTGGATTAGCTTCTATCCTCGTCGAGTGACTAAATATCCCAAGAATTTCCCTGAGGCAACACCAAACGCACACTTAGTAGGATTCAACTTCATTTTGTACTTGTCCATGATGTTGAAGGTTTCCTCCAGATGGTTGAGGTATTGTTCCGATTTAATATACTTCACCAATATATCGTCTATGTAAACCTCCATTGTCTTCCAAATTTGATTGGAAAACATCTTATTGACCAGTCGTTGGTATATTGCCCTTGTATTTTTTAAGTCGAACGGCATAACCTTGTAGCAGTAAATTCCTCTGTTAGTGACAAAGGCTGTCTTCTCTTGATTGTCAGGATGCATGAGGATCTGGTTGTAGACTGAATACGCATCCATGAAGCTCAACAACTCATGTCCAGTTGTAGCATCGACCATCGAGTCAATATGTGGTAGCGGGAATGAATCCTTTGGGCAAGATTTGTTCAGATCCGTAAAGTCGATGCAGGCTCTCCACTTTCCATTCTTTTTTCTCACAACAACAACATTTTCAAGCTATTTTGGAAACTGTACTTCCCTAACCGCTCCATTCTGTAATAACTTCTGAACCTCTTCATCAATGATCTGATTCCTTTCAGGGGCGAACTTCCTTCTTTTTTACCTGACCGAGGAGTGGTCTAGATCCACATGCAATTTGTGAGTCATCAGCTCAGGGTCGATTCCAGTCATGTCCTTGTGAGACCATGCAAAACTGTTGTGTCGCTTCTTCAGGAATTCAACCAGGTCAGCTCTTAGTTTGAGATCCAAGTTAGCTTCAATAAGTGTCTTGTGATCTGCAAATTGAGGGTGAATCTGGACCTCATCGAGTTCCTCTACTTTGGTGATGTCAGTTCTGAACCATGAGATCCATTCTGTAATTGCTATGCGGACTCAGCTTTCGCCTTCAAGGTCGTCTGATAGCAGTTTCTAGATGCAAATCTATCACTTTAATCTCTTGAACCCCCCATCTGGTTGGGAATTTAATAACTTGGTGGTAGGTGGATGAGACCGCCCTCATGTCATGAATCCACGGCCTGCCCATTATAAGATTGTAGGCTGATGGGCTATCCAATACCAAAAACGTGGTCATTTTATTAACTCCTGCTATGAAGACTTGGAGGGATATTTCTCTCATTGTGAATTTTTGCTCTCCACTAAACCTCAATCAACACTCGCTTGATCATAAAGTTTTCCACTTGCAGGGAGATGACCAAAGCATCGTGGTGAGGATTTAAATTGTGTGAATCTCCATCGTCTGAGAACTCCATAGTCAAATTGGTGAACATCTTCTCTATAGCCATTATAGTATGAGAAATACTGCTAGTAAGAGCCCTCGAATGTCGTTTTACCGTCGAATACGAGATTCCGCTGATTTCTGATCCTCCCGAAATAACATTAATGGTGTTGTTGATTGGTGGCGGTGGAGTTGGAGTTTCCCCATGACCATCTCTCACATCCCTTCGTGCCAAAGTTGTTTTCCCCTTTTCAGTGAGCAAATCTCTTATAAATCCTTTGTTTAATAGTTCAAGGACCTCCAATCTCAGGGCTACACACTCTGATGTCGTGCTTCCGTAGTCTCGGTGGAATTCACACCACTTTCTAGTGTCTTTTTTGGTAAAGACGTCTCTGGAACGTGGAGGCCATTTCACTTCATTCCCTATCTTTTTAAGTATCGATACCAATTCCCCCGGGGAAATTGTAAAGTTGTATTCTGGAAGCCTGGGTTTACTTACTGGCGTTTCTTCTCGGTTTCTGTATGGCCTCGGTCGCCTGTCAATATCTTTGTAGAAATGCCTTCGCTCTCCCCGTGATTTATTTCTCAATTCCCTATGGGAATGAGTAACCATATCGGGTCGCCTGGGAGCAACAAGCCTTATATCAACATGTTTATTCGGAAAGTCCTCCCTTCTCTTATTTCTTTTATCCTCTTCTCATCTTATTTCCACATGGGCCCGTGCCATGGCTTGGTCCATGGTGTAGCATCAGAACTTGGTTAATTTCTTATAGAGTCCACTATCATCTAGCAGTCCGTTCCGGAAGGCCTCTACCGCTGTAGGCTGGTGGAGATCCAGAATAGTAATTCTTTCGCTGTTGAACTGAGCCACGTAGCTCCGTAGAGATTCTTCTCTTCTCTGCTGGATGGTATTGAGATCTTCTGAAGTCTTCTCTAGTTGGCATGAACTTGCAAAGTGTTGCACGAACTTGTCAGCCAGCTGCTGGTAGGACTCGATCGATCTGTAGGGCAGGTTAATGAACCAAGTGAGGGCAGGCCCGGCCAACGTTTCCCCAAAGCATCTGCACATTCCAGCTTCCCATTGGTTTGGGGACAAGCCAGTCGACATCATCTTGAACTTGTAGTGTATTACGTGGTCGTCTAGATCGGTGGACCCATCATATAACTTCATCTCAGGCGGGCTGAATTTTCGAGGTAGTTCAACAGCTACAATTGACTCCACGAATGAGGTATCAGAAATTTCTCTGGCTCTGCTCTTTCTGATTGGCAACCTTATCCTCGGTAGTCTGGACATGATTGCTTCCTTGAATTATATCATCTCTCTTCTCATGGAGCAGGCAATTTGATGGGTGGGATCGAGAGAGGAGTTCAGGCCATGTGGTCGTGGGTCGTTGTCGTCTTGCCCATATGATGTGGGCAGGACCGTCGGATTTCCTTGATCGCTTGGATCGCTGGTCTGACCATGAATGTTGTTATGTTGAGGATTGGATGACAATTATTCCAGCTTTTTCTGTAAGCTTACGTTGGAGTTCCGCATTGTCAAATTTTCCTCTTCTAAAGCTTGTAAACGTTCTTGGAGCATGGTAAGTTGTGCAACCACGGGATCTGACGTCTGCTCGTCGCTTGAGGCCATTATCAGTTGCTCGTAGTGTGTAAGTCAAATGGGTTTAATTTTTGCAAGAGATCCGCTTAGTAATGGAGGTGTTTATGTCTTGTAACTGATGGCTTAACGGTCATCATGAGCTGATAAGTCAGTGGTTGGTGGGCTTTGGGCTGGATTTTGATAGTGGGCCTTGGATCTCTGGTCTCGTGGTTGGCCAAAAATGAAATGTTGATTTTACCATTGGGCCCAATTTTGGCCCGTACATACACAAGACTCAGAATCTCTTATACCGCTGTCCACTACTACTAGTTGTTTCGATATCTCTGCGTATTTGAATTTCATTTCGTTATACTTATAATTTTCTATTGGTCAGATACAACTTACAAAAAGACATTTATATTAACAACAATAAGTGTTTGAGTATGAAATTTAAAGGCTTAATTATATAAGACTCAAATGAAATTTTCTAACACTTTTCATATATTTATGTAACCTAATTAATCATTAAAATTGGGGAAGAAAACGGAAACAAATGAGAGAACCTTACAAAATAATATTAATTGCAAATATTTCAGAATAAATAGATCATAGTAGAATTTATGATTCTCATCAATGAATATTGGAATATAGTGACTTTAAATGTAAGACAGACTTATTTAAATCATTTTCCTAGAAGATATAGTTTGTTTTTTAGTGAATGGTTTAATTATGAAATTGATTTTTCATCACTTCATTTAGTTGGTGGGAGACAAGAAGAAATGTTCAAACCCTCCAAGTATCTCTCGAGTCTTAATTGATTTATGGATTCTTAAATTTTATATTCCCACATTAAATATTTTTCCGAGAGTGATTGCAATGCCTATACACACTTTTCTAGTTTTATAGAGATGAATATAATTTAAGATTATCTATATTTTATTATTAAATTTATTGTAAAATAGTAATTAGATATTATGATTATTGATAAATTACAATTTATACTGAAGTTATGATAAATCTAACATTTATCACTTTTCCATCAAAATCTTAGTTGATCGTTATATTTTAACACTAAGGTCAACTAATATTTTAAAGGAAAAATAGTAAAATGTAAAATCTAACTTTAATAGTAAAATGATAGATTAGTATAATTTTAATAGTAGAATATAAATTGTTAATATTTGTAGTACCTAATAATTCTTATTTCGTAATAATTTTAGTAGTAAGATGTATATAACCCTATAATTTAAGAAAAAAATGGAAAAGTGTTCCACTGTTTGACGAAATTAAGTGGAATTTCCTTAATATTTTAAAATTAAGCGAAACCCCCTATATTGGGTTTTGTTATAAAATATTTGATTTTTATTGTAAAATATAAGATAAGGATGGCAATCGGAACATCCTTTCCAAATCGACCTCGTCTTGTCCCATCTTGATTGTGATTCGGAATGAAAAAATCATCTCGAATCTCGATCGATTTTTTTGAATCATGAAGAAAAGTCATTTTGAATCCCGAATGAAATAACCAGGGATCTCTAATTTCGATTGAGATTAGATATTTTTTTAACTTAAAATTCAAAATTTATAAATATGAGGGATTTCACTTAATTTTAAAATATGAAAGTGTTTTGCAGCTAATTTCACAAAACATTAGGATTGAAGAGTTGATCATAAAGGGTTGAAGTTTTAATTTTATTTGATGTATTTTTTAACAAATCAAATAATCTACCGTCAGTGACAAATTATCTCTCTTGGCTTGCATTTAAACTCCAATTAAAACTATTTTGATTAGACTAAGTGATAATTTAGGATTGTTGCGGCTCATAAAATAATTTATGTATGATATACAAATTTTGGCTACTGGCTTATGGCTAGTTTGAAATATAATTAACATTAGATATTGATAAATTCTTTAATTAATTTTTCGCCAAATTTTTAAGGTATTTGCGATCGAACGAACATTCGATTTTGGGCATTAATGGGCTTTACCTATCATTATGGGCCAACTATTTATAAAGCATGATTTTCCACCAACCAAGAACTGCAAGAAGCTTTAGTTTTGTTTTGATCAAGTTCAGACACAAATTCGTTCGTTGTGTGTGATTTGGAATTGCTCCGAAATTACCATAATTTCTTTTCATCCTGTAAAATAGTTGCCTGTAAGATCTTAAGCACCACCGATAGGAGGCAAAACTGTTTTAAGAAGATTGTGCTACACAAGACTCGGCTTTCATATTTTAAAATTAAGCGAAATCCCTCATATTTATAAATTTTGAATTTTAAGTTAAAAAATCTCTAATCTCGATCGAAATTAGGGATCCCTGGTCATTTCATTCGGGATTCAAAATGACTTTTCGTCATGATTCAAAAAAATCGATCGAGATTCGAGATGATTTTTTCATTCCGAATCACAATCAAGATGGGACAAGACGAGGTCGATTTGGGAAAGGATGTTCCGATTGCCATCCTTATCTTATATTTTACAATAAAAATCAAAATATTTATAACAGAACCCAATATATGGGGTTTCGCTTAATTTTAAAATATTAAGGAAATTCCACTTAATTTCATCAAACAGTGGAACACTTTTCCATTTTTTTTCTTAAATTATAGGGTTATATACATCTTACTACTAAAATTATTACGAAATAAGAATTATTAGGTACTACAAATATTAACAATTTATATTCTACTATTAAAATTATACTAATCTATCATTTTACTATTAAAGTTAGATTTTAACATTTTACCATTTTTCCTTTAAAATATTAGTGACCTTAGTGTTAAAATATAACGATCAACTAAGATTTTGATGGAAAAGTGATAAATGTTAGATTTATCATAACTTCAGTAATAAATTGTAATTTATCAATAATCATAATATCTAATTACTATTTTACAATAAATTTAATAATAAAATATAGATAATCTTAAATTACATTCATCTCTATTAAAACTAGAAAAGTGTGTATAGGCATTGCAATCACTCTCGGAAAAATATTTAATGTGGGAATATAAAATTTAAAGAATCCATAAATCAATTAAGACTCGAGAGATACTTGGAGGGTTTGAACATTTCTTCTTGTCTCCCACCAACTAAATGAAGTGATGAAAAATCAATTTCATAATTAAACCATTCACTGAAAAACAAACTATATCTTCTAGGAAAATGATTTAAATAAGTCTGTCTTACATTTAAAGTCACTATATTCCAATATTCATTGATGAGAATCATAAATTCTACTATGATCTATTTATTCTGAAATATTTGCAATTAATATTATTTTGTAAGGTTCTCTCATTTGTTTCCGTTTTCTTCCCCAATTTTAATGATTAATTAGGTTACATAAATATATGAAAAGTGTTAGAAAATTTAGTGTTTTGCAGCTTAATTTCACAAAACATTAGGATTGAAGAGTTGATCATAAAGGGTTGAAGTTTTAATTTTATTTGATGTATTTTTTCAACAAATCAAATAATCTACCGTCAGTTGACAAATTATCTCTCTTGGCTTGCATTTAAACTCCAATTAAAACTATTTTGATTAGACTAAGTGATAATTTAGGATTGTTGCGGCTCATAAAATAATTTATGTATGATATACAAATTTTGGCTACTGGCTTATGGCTAGTTTGAAAATATAATTAACATTAGATATTGATAAATTCTTTAATTAATTTTTCGCCAAATTTTTAAGGTATTTGCGATCGAACGAACATTCGATTTTGGGCATTAATGGGCTTTACCTATCATTATGGGCCAACTATTTATAAAGCATGATTTTCCAGACACCCTTGTATTCCCTGCAGATATTAATTTCCAAATTCTAAAATTTATTAAATGTATTATATAAAATCAATAAAAATCTGAATTATTAATTAGATAATTTTAATTGTGACTTGAAAATAGAGAGAATCTGCCACTGCTTGTATTGATTTTCACACCCATCATTAACGCTAAAAGGGTTGAAGCCCAGATTCGATGTATATCATGAGTATAAAATGAGTGTATAATTATAATATGGTAAAAATGTAAAACCGACTCTCTAATTTTTATGTTTTTTCATTTCAGTTTTCTAACTTTCAGTTTTGTCAATTCAGTCCTCTAACTTTCAATTTTTGTCAATTCAAGGCTCTGTTACAAATCCGTTAATGTTGCCGTTACTGCTGCCAAAACGACGCCAACAAAGCTGCATCCAGAGAAGGGGAACGACGTCAGAACGACGACGTCGTTCCCCTTATTTTTTTCTATTTTTTTTCTTTCTGTTTTTAGATTTTTCTTTTAATTCCGAAAAAATAAAAATAAAAACGGCGTCGTTTTGGCAGCAGTAACGAATTTGTAACAGAGCATTGAATTGACAAAAATTGAAAGTTAAATGACTGAATTGACAAAACTGAAAGTTAGAGGACTAAAATGAAAAAACGTGAAAGTTAGATGATCAGTTTTGCATTTTTCCCTCATAATTTTAAATTAATCAGGATAAGTTGTATATAAAAAATTATTTAATTAAATTAAAATTTTAATTTAAAATCATAATTTAACTGTGATTTTATACCGACATCTATCATTATTGAAAAAAATTGGTATTGTAATTATAAAACAACAAAAATGCTATACCGCTTGATGCATACTCCGATTTTATTTTCGAAAAGGAAAAAATTATGATAAGACATCCAAATTTTGTCTATTGAAAAGGAAATCGGAATCTACATTGAGAAGGGTATCATTGTTCATAAAACAAATTTCATTGTTTCATTGAAATGACAACAATTACTTCCAAAAGAGTAATTTATCTTTAGGGATGGTAGAAATCCCTAAAGAGCGGGGATTCTCCCTAATTAGGAGAGGATTGATAATGAAAAATTGGGAAAATTAATGTCGAGGATAGGGATGGGAAAAAATTAGTATCCATTTCTTATTCGGGAAAGGAACGAGGATTAGGTAAAATCATCATATCCTCTCTATTACTCATTTAAGTTTTTATTTATTTATTTTTAATTTTTAATAAATATCTATTTATAATTTTATATAAATGTAAAAAAAAAAAAATCTTAACATTTATAAAAATATATAAATTATAAATAGAATAAGTGCGTAAATGAAAGATAACTATATAATCAATTTTTAATGAGTTATCCATCATTTTATTAAGTTATTAACTAAATAAAAA
This sequence comes from Zanthoxylum bungeanum, assembly GCA_019454045.1. Taxonomy (NCBI): domain Eukaryota; kingdom Viridiplantae; phylum Streptophyta; class Magnoliopsida; order Sapindales; family Rutaceae; genus Zanthoxylum; species Zanthoxylum bungeanum. Next base: position 80,148 of record SKCR01046779.1, read on the forward strand.
AAAATATGAATTTCAATATTCTATATAAATTGTTATTTGTGTAATAAATATTATCAATTTTTGAGTATGATGCTTGATTTTTAGATAAAGTAATAGTTGAATTGATATATTTTTCAATGATTTCAATTTAATTTAAGAAAAAATTATTTCTTATTCGGGGTTCGGGCCCCTAAGAGATCTCCTTTTATCATTCGATGATATACATCCCCTCCCCTGAAACAATCACAAGAGAACAGGGAGAAAACAAAGACAATTAAAAATTATCGAGAACAAATATGGAGATATCAATCCTCTCCGGTCTCCACATTGCCATCCCTAATTATCTTAGTGCTCCTGTTGTGAGGAAATTCATGAGTATTGTACTTTTAGATCACAATCAAATACTTCCACTCATTTCACTACATCAATATAAAGAAGATGGATTTGAAACATTTAGAAACATCTAAAAAGAAGCTAGCTAGCTACGTAACCTAGGTTAGGAGACCTATGATCCCAACGTGCTGGATCAAGATTCATGCACCATGATACAAACGTGTATGGCATAATGGGTTCCTTGTTGTTGAAGACAATGAAAGTATAGTCCCATTTTTGCATTTAAAGGGATTCTACAATGAATTTTTAGTGCTATATATATAATAAACTATTAAAAATTTTCGTGTAAATTTTTTACACGATAAAATAGTATTGATACTTTACCGTATATTCGTATGAAAAATTCGTGCGAACATCCAAACCGGATATATATATATATATATATATATATATATCTTCATAACTCAAAGATGCATGCGTTAGATGTTCATGAAACCGTAAAGCGTTTTACTGTTCTGAACAAATCAAACTAATTTGAACCTGTCATTATTTCATGTCTTATTTTTTGCTCACATTGAGCAGCTATTCTCCATTATTAAAGGACCTATATATATATATATATATGAATTTTGCTTTCCGGTGCGAATAATATAATCCTGGCCGGTTCATGATTTGTCAATCTTTATAAAATCATCTTAATTTTTTTTTGAAGAAAAAAGAAGAAGAAGAAAAAGAAAAGACAAATGATTTATTATGACCTAATCAAAGATGGGTTCTAGAAGTAAAAGTTTTCCTTCTTACTTTCCATAAATACCAGGAATGAACTATTAAGAAAAGTTGAAATCGGATCCTGTATGTCACATGTTTCAGGTTCTATACATATGACCAATTTCGGATTGAGCTTAAAGATTCACAGTATTTTTAATTCGATATGCAGAATTATTATTCATCAACACCGGACCACGTGAGATCTGACATGATTTTGATACAAATCAATTTAATCAAGTCTTAAACATGCTTAGTCTTTAATCTGACAGATTGAGTACTGTTTTAGTTAAATCTGGTAACTAACAAAACCAACATTATATTAAATATACAATAAAGTATTGAACTAGTTTGGATTCATTTGGATTACAGTGATTTTGATATGATAGATTTATTTTTTGAAAGGATATGATAGGTTTATTAAAGCTTTGAAATTGTAATTTTTTTATATATGCAACTATCAATAAATGTTATCATATAATATGAAAAAAAATGTATATCATAAGCCAGGCGAGGTCAAATTTTCCTAAATAATAATAATATAACTGTGTAAGTGTGAGCTGGTGAGGTCAAATTTCCCAGAAAAGGCCTCCGGGCTTTTAGATTATTGACACCCACAAGAAAAATACTATTGATCAGTTTCATGGGGCCAGTAGCAGGCAATTGTACCTGGATTCTAATATGAGTTTTATGCTTAGTGTTTTTTTATAAATAGCGATCGGTAGTTATTAAATAAGATTTCATATGTAATTAAATGTTGAACGAGATTAAGTAGAAAGAGAAGCAATCATGTTTCATAGACGATCCGCTATGGAATAATTTGAATCAATACTAGGAATTTCATGACTTTCGTGTACGTTCAGAAGTGGCCTCCTGTAACTGACAACGATCCGCCATTGAAGGAACATAAATGGTTAGGCATACGGGAGGCACAAGATTGCATTACGACCATGGTCGCCATCTTGTAAGTATATAAATTTCAAGTAATAAATATTTTTTGAATTACTTATTTATTTTTTATAATTAATTACTATTACTTTGTTTGCAAATGGATAGGAGAAACAATTATGTCGTCAACCCAGTGCCTTTGATCTCTTTGTGCATACACACACGAATAAGAAAGACAGACACATGCTTCGATCAGCTATCTCAGGACGTGTATTTTATGTATGTTTATGTTCAGATGTATTTTTTTACTTATTTAACTTTAAAAAATTTATATTACGATCTAATATTTCTCACATTTGTCATATGATCATTATATAGTTGCCCGGGACCACTTGTTGCAGACTGGGGAGTCGATAAATGAGGATCGATTATTTATTGAGATTGTCGATGGGGAGAGGAAGAAGCATGTCTAACGATCTGGGCTCCCAGTATGTTCCCGATGGTAGTTCATCACATTCTACTGTCTCGGTTAAACAGGCGGAAATGCAAGAAGATATCACTACGCTGAGATAACAGCTGCAGCAGCAGGAGCAGATACAAGAGCAGATGTGGCAACAATAGAAGCAGATACATGAGCAAATACGGAAGCAGCATGAGCAGATGCAGCAGTAGATACAAGAGCAGGTTCGACTAGTTCTTCAGTTGATGCATCAGCAGAAGCAGTTGCCTCACCGTGGTCCTCATCCTCATACTCCTAGTGCGTAATACATTTTGTTTAATGTAATATAGCACATTGATGTAACATTATATTTTTTTATTAATTAATTATTTATAATATTAAATTTTAATTGAAAAATAAAATATAATTTAATATATATATATATATATATATATATTATATATATATATATATATATAATTGTCGAGCGACCATTCGGTCGGTAAATACATTATAATGTGCAAATCTTACCGACGACACTATATGGTCGGTAAATTCAAGGAATTACCAACCGTATATTATTTCGGTCGGAAATATTTTGAGCTATTCACATATCAAAATTCATTTATTTAACAACCGATTATTTCTTTTTTTCCATCGATACTCCGTCAGTAAGTTTTACCGATAAAAAATTTATTTGATTAGTAATCGATCAATAATATCACTGACAAAAATATATTCGGTCATATTTTGATACCGACGAGATATTTACTGATTAATATTTTGGTCGGTAATCGATCGGTAATTTATTATCACGATCGAAATATATTATTTACCGACCAAATGATCGGTCGGTAAATTATTCTTTTCTTGTAGTGATAGTAATTTTTTTAAATCTCAAAGACTTTTAGTTAGGCCCGACCGGGTTCGGTTCCGGAACCGAACTAGAACCAAACCTACGGTTTCGATTCCTACTGAAGGAGGAATTGGAATCAGGAAGCTGAACCAATTACTGAACCGATTCCGAAACCAGAACCAAATTACAAGGATTTTATAAAATTTATTTTATTGTATACAAAATTTATTTTATTGTATACATAATTTATTTTATTATATATAAATTAATAATCTCGTTATATATCAATGACTAAATTATGAGTCCTTTATAAAATATGACACGAGTGTTAAACATTCATGAACTTGTTTTAGTTAAAGAAATACATACAAAAATGATAATTCATAATTTAGTAATTATGTAATATTCATATAATTAATCACAATACACAATATTAATTAAGTTACATGTTTCTGGGAAAAAAATTTAACAAAACCTTGATAAATGTATTTTTTTATTAATTAAAGTATAAATTAATAAATATTAATTTAAATATTATCTTGATTAATTAATAAATTTTGTTGGTTTTATATTAATTTAAATACTATATTGATTAATTAATAAATTTTATCGATTTTACTGTTCAGTTCCGCTGTTCGGTTCTTAAGATTCGATTTTGGTTCGGTTCTAATCTAGGTTCCGATTCGGTTCTTAAATTTTGAAGAATCGGAACCTAACCGATCATTTAGCAGTTCCGGTTCAGAACTGCTAAACCGTTGACCGATTCAATTCCAATTATAACCCGATTCAATTCTGATTTTGACCCAGTTCGATTTCAGTCTAATTCGCGAATCAGAACCGAATCGCAGTGAAGGCTTCTTAGGTTCAGTATGTCAGCAGCAAGCTTTACTGAAGTTGTCTAAAGTTTTGTTTTTGGTTTCAATAGACTCATTAATTATATTTGGTTGAAAGGTAAGTGCTAACAAAGAAAATAATTGGTTGCCCGAGTTAAAAAAAAAAAATGAAAACCTCATTTGGAACCACAAAGGTCAACTGCCCTTTACTTTTTATCAATTCGTTTTCTCCTTTGCACGTTGTGTGCCACTGCTGAGTTTTAACTTCCTTGACTTCTCCTTCATGGCCCACATTAATGGCCACACCAAGCTTATATTTTACCCAAAAAAATAAAATAAAATAAAATTATTATGCAACGATAGACCAAAGAATTACTCCCGCCCTACGTTATGGTTTCCCTTCAATTTCTTGCATTATTTTATTATCTTTCTTTCTTTTTTTGGCTCCCTCTCTTATAAATAATCTATCTTTGGAGGAAAAGCCTTCTCAAAACTTACTCTCTCTCTCTCTCTATTGAAATGGAGGAGCCTATGTCTATGAATTCATATATGCAGCAAAAACCTGTTGCTTCAAAAGCAGCAGCAACAACAACAACAGGAGGCTCAGGGTCTCCTCATGAGACTGATCAGGAGAGTGGCTGGACTGCTTACTTTGAAGATTTTTCAAACAACGTTAATAGAGAAGAAGAAGAAGAAGAAGATAGCTACTGCTCCAGCTTTGGTAGCCCTTCTTTGGTTTCTGATGCTGCTTCTTGCGCTGCATGGAAATTATCAAACAAACATCATCATCATGTTGCCACCACCAAGATGCCAAACAAGTTAAGGTTCAAGAAACCAAGAACCAAACAAATTTCTGATGATGATTCTTTAGAAGATACTGCTAGCTCTCCTGTCAATAGCCCCAAGGTCAGATTAATTAAAAAACCAAAAACAAAAACAAATTAACATCTTTTCTTGATCTTACAAAAATAAATTTTTCTCTGATTTTTTAAATATTTTCTCAATATATAGGTCAGTGACATGGAACCGGTTGATCATATGAAACCCAGGAAGCCAGATGATCATATGTATAGTTCTCTGGTATACTTAATATCAATTATTATTTTTTTCCTGTTAATATAATAATTATTTTAATTTGTATTGTTTGGTTTGATTATGATCCTAACAAATTACATGGGCTCTGATGATTTTGTAGGGAAAAGAAGCTGCCTCATCAGGACATTACTCAGAGCTACAGCAAAAAGAAAGAAGTATGAATTTCAATATTAGTCAGAAGAATGATTGTACAGATTTGAAGAGAAGAGGGCTATGTTTGGTTCCTATGTCCATGTTAGTTAATTATCTTGGTTAATTTTATTTTTAGTTATTATACCTCTCTTGATCTCTTATGCCCCTTGTAGATCACAACTTTATTGTCAGATTTGTATAAATTAATAAAGTTTCTGGCAAGATACATGCCTCTTGTTCAAATTTTCTTTGTAGTTAATTAATATTAACAAGAAAAGTTAAAATAAGATTAGAAGGAAAACATGAAGAATATGAAATGACTTTATTATTAGTGTATAATAAATTATATTTGATTCGTCTTGAGTGAAATGAACGGCTTTAGGGGTAAAGCTTTGAATAAATTATAAGAGTGAGTGATGACCTTAAATTTCATTACATGTATGTACAAGGGCAAAAGTTTTATTTTTTTGGGTCAATTTTCTATTTTATTTTTATTTTTATTTTGGGTGGTTTTGGAGAGATGAATGAGCCACTTCAACTTCCATTGATTGAATACAGTGAACTTACTATTATAATATTTAATTAAACGGTGAATTAATGGAATTAAACTGAATTTGTGACGACTATAATGAATCAATAGTCAAAAAATAAGTGAGATCCATTCACATATCACATTAGATAAGTCATGATAATTATCTCTTTTTAATCTAATTAACTTAATTTAAGGAAAACGACTTCAACTTTCCTTAAGTAATCAACATAAACTTAGGTCTAGCATTGAATCCTTATCCGAATAAATACTATTGTTAAAGATATAATAATTGGTTTGATCCTTTCAAGTTACAAAACATTCCTAAAACCAAAACGTTTTAGGATAATAATTAACCGATTAATCCTAGCTATATATATATATATATATCTATGTCGTTTAGACTTCTAAATTTAACTAATAATTAATGGCCATTTCTTGCATTAATCCTATGACGTTCTTTCTACTTAATTAATTGTCAATAAAATAACCAAGTGTAGAATAGTAAAAAACAAACGGCTTCATTAACTTGTGTATGTATGTGTGAATATATAGAGTCCAAATCTTCTGTCTCATCAATTGTGTATATAATATATACGAGTCCAAATCTTTTGTCCTATCAATTGTGCTCCACTTCGTGCTCCACCAATTTTATTTGGACAACTAATATCTCTCATTAAATGAGAGAACAATTTGATTGGTGGAGCACAATTGATGGGACAAAAGATTTGGACTCCGTATATATTATATGCAAATGAAGTCCCCCTCGATAAATAGGCATTCAAGTGGAAAAAAAAAACAACAATGTTTGATTTAATTTTTTTCAAAGAAGAGAATATATAAGTCTAAATATATTTTGAATCACTTACTTAATTTCCAACAACACATCAGGGATAGAATTATCCAGTCAGTTATTTTTAATATTTTTAATTTCGAACATAACTATTTTAATAATTATAGTAAAATTACAACCGTTGACGTACTATCTGTTAAGACATAATTGTTTTGTGATTGTTGGAATAAAAACACATATATTGGCAAAATACATGTTAGTATGAAATATTTACAAATGTGTCAATTTAAAACACAAGTATTCTATGATAAAATCGATTTGAATTTCATAAAAATTCAATTTTACTTTGCATATTTTTACATACTTGAGTGTTCTTTTGTTAATATTCTTAAAATTTACTATCATCACTTCCATTGTATTCTATGAGAGATTTTATGTGAGAGGAAGCATTTCTTTAAAAAAAAAAAAAAAACGAAATCGTACCTTAGAGAAAATCATTATTTTGTCAAATTCAAGTTCTATTCTTAAACAACTTCGCTATTCTAAGATTTGAATTCGAATGATAAATTTTATTAAAATATTTGAAAACTAATTCGATTATGCTATTGAGGCAAAATATTTTATGAATTATACTGCAATACACATGCAAATTAAGATTAATTAAAAAAAAAATAAAATGAAATCCACAGGACCTAACATGATGAGCCAGATTTCTTCAATGTTGCTTCTGCTTCTGCCACAACGTTTTCCAAAAGAAACAATAGCCTATATATATAGAGAGTTTAAGCTTTAAGTGTTCTGAATATATAAGCAAATATGAAATATGTGTCTTTTAGGTTATTGAATTTGAAGCTAGGGTTTGAGTGAGCTTTTTGGTTATGTTTATTATGGAGCCAGAACAAGGAGCTGGTGGGAATGGGAAATAATGAGAAGTTGGCTTTTCATTCCATGGACTTTGGGATTTGACTAACTGAGTGTGAGTTTTTTAGAATCCAAAGTAAACTTTGTCAGAGATTTTTTTAATTTCACATTTATAAGTGTTCGAAAGTTAATTCAAATCATCTAATAGCGGAGTAAATAAAATTTTTAATTACCTCATGCTCTTATAAGAAATGAATTTCTTGGATTCAAACCTATAATTTGAGGAATCAAATCTTAAACGTTATGTCATTAAATCACACTTCTTGGATGTAATCCCAAACTTTTTTGGGAGGATTTTTAAAAAATATAATTATTAAATAAATAAATAATTCAAAATATAAGAACTAAACTGGCATTTATTGTGATTTACATTTACAAACGTTTATTGATATTGACTGAATTAAACCAAGAAAAGGTCTCCCAGTGTACAAGCAACTAATTCGTTAAATAATTATTCAATGACCCTACAAAATAAAAATAGAAACAATGTATATAGGATAGTGGATGCATAAATAAGTTAAATATATATATATATATATACACACAAAAATGATACATTATTCAAATGGGAATGAGAATCACAACCGAATCTAAAGGATTATAAGCTCAAGTTTCCTTTGTACCCTCAAAGTAAAAACAATATAAAAGCAACAGTTAAATGTAGACAACCAATTACACAATTAATTACACCTTTGGTTTTTGGAATCATTGAAAATCTCGTCACCAAACCATTCCTTCCGAGCTTAAACGGAGCAGATAAAATCCCGGACTGTCTCAATCTCTTATAAGAAACGCACTCTCAATGTGAGATCTTGAACCCTACACCACCAAGTCACACCATGTATTTAGAAAAACATAAAGAATAAAAAAGAAATAAAGTGTTTTCTAAATACATATATATGATTGTGTAATTAGTTGTGTGAATATCATTTTTAATATAAAAAAGGGAATAATAAAATGGGAAAGTAGATTGATAGATTTAAAGAGTAATATACATATCCAACCCTTGGGAGGCCATTCAATTAAATTGTACAGAAATGAGCCCCTCCATGTGCAAAAGCATTAAAGGCAGGTGAAGCACAGAATTGAGCAATAGAGTTAAGGACATGCAGCTAAAATACCACCATTTAAATTTTCAAGCTCGGTTGACTCTTTCTTCTATCACTTTCTTCTAGATTTTCTCCAATCTCATTCTTTACCCTTTTTTTTTTTTTATTTGGTGAAAACGTTAGAAATTTCGCCGTCAAATCACCCGATTCGGGTTTAAGCGGAATAGATAAAATTTTCGGTTGTCTTAAGCTCTTACAAGAAACGCACCATTGGATTCGAACCCAGAACCTATAAGTCAGATCTTGAACCCTATACTACCAAATCACACTCATATGACACCATTCTTTACCATATGACAGTAAATGATCCTCCCATGTACCTATACTGAGCTAATCAATGTAATATAGCTCAAAATTTGCATTTTCAAACGTAGAAAATGACTACATATGAGAATTCTATTTTCAAGAAAATTTAATCAATGCTATATCAACTATATTGATATTTTATATTAAAAATCAAGAAATCCAAAACTTGGTGTTAGTAAATAAATACCTACTTAATGACGGAAAAAAAAAACTAATTTTCTACTAATGCATGCCTAAGAAAACAAATTAAGTGAAGAATATATATTAATACAAAATACAATTAAAGAAATGCAATGTAATCCAAGAATCAAAACATGATCAATTTAGTTAACTATGATATAATTTTAAAACGATTAAATTCATGTGGATTCTTTGTATGTAAACATTGAAAAGTCATCGTCATAATTATAGGATAAGAAAAATTTAATTATATGAAAGCGGAACCTATAACTTTATTGATGGTGTTTCTGAGGCACAAGGAGATAAAAATGTCACTGCCGGGATAGATATATAATTGCATTATATCAATAATACATAATATAATATAATTTAAATGGACAGCAATTAGTTTCCAAATTCAAAAGTTATTAACCATTGATTTTAGATTGATTATTAGAAGCAATTCTTTCAAGTTAGGTGACCAATCACATAATTAACAACCACTAATATGATTTGATTTGGATTTTTTTTAATGGTAGATCACTTGTCTAATTCAAAATATATGTTCAAAACAATAACATCACAAGATTACAAAAATCTGCATCACAAGCTCTCTTCCATTATACTAATGTATATATATTGCTTAATTTTGTAAAATACTTTTGATTTCGTCAAATACTCCCTCAAATCTTTAGATATTAATCTCAATTATTTAACATTTTTTAGATAACTTGTACAATTATATTCTTTAATTCCATCCAATAATCTTATCACAATTGTTAATATGGTTTTGCTAATGTTATCGGAGCAATGAAGTTAAAATCCAGACTATATGAGACTTAAAACGGAGGATATTGAATTTGAAATTGATACATTAACTTGAAACGTTACAAGTTAAACGTTATAAGTCTCAAGTTCCCTGATATCGGTACCAGAGGTATTGTAAATACGTTTAGGGCTTTTGAATCTTAGCTGTAATTTTGGGAGGCATTTTATTTTCATTCACTTGACGAAAGTAGGAGAAGATATGAATAAATTATATTGTGCTCCATCATAATAACATGATCATTATCTAATTTAGCAGTCTAAAGTGCCCACTAAATAGTTTGATTAAAGAATTGAATATGTATTTTTATGAACACTTGTCGCCTTTTGTGTTTCAACTTTAGGGTGTATTTAGACTGCTTAAACAAAACTCAATGGGGCCTCGTCACGCCTAATGTTTCCACAAACGCAATTTTTAATTCTTTTTTTGTGTGTTTGTGTGTTTGAACAAAAGAATTTAACTAATTTAGAACATGTTAGTTAGTTAAAGAGTCTTACTCCATTCTAATGCTTTATTATAAACTTCATCTATTAATTATATACAATAGCGTATATATAGCTCTTAATAATGGCCGTATATAGATATGTTCAAATCCGAGTCGGATAATTTGACGATGAAATTTTCAATATTTCCAAAAAAAAGAGTCTACATATGAAAATTCTTAATTAGTTCAAATGTTCAATATTTAACTCGAAAGTTAATTCAAATCTATGTTAACAAAAATGGATGTAAACTGATGTGATATCATAGATTGGTGTGTATCAAATAATTATTTATCTTATTACTAATTTCACTCTCACATGGGATATTTTCGTATAAAAACAAGTATACTGGGGATAAATTAATAAATCAAATTTGTATCGCAATTTTAGAAGTATAAAAATAATTACATCATTATTATTATACAAGGATCAAACTAAAGACTAACATGTCTCTTTGGATATCACAAGTCCTGAAGAAATAAAACCTTCAAAAACCA
>SKCR01046780.1:0-55489 GCA_019454045.1 Zanthoxylum bungeanum
CCAACTTGAACTTCATCTTTTCCATGATCATGGCTACCTTAGGATCAACCCACTTCTCGAAGGTTGCCGACACTTGAAACCTTGTGAAAGGTTGTATCTCCAAGGCGGCCACAACATTGTCTACTTCAGCTCTAATAATGACAATCTCTCCCTCGTAAGGAAACTTAATGGCCTGGTGCAGAGTGGAAGGCACGCCCCCAAGTTTGTGAAACCACGGCCTTCCCAATAGCAAAGCAAAAGTGGCCGGTATATCAAGCACCGTGAACTCGACCTTATCTTCAATTGGGCCCACTTTGACTATCGTAACAAAAGTGCCCTCTACTCCCCGCTTGCTATCATCATACGCCTTGATAGTCATGTTGGAGGGATTCAGATCTGTCGCCTTCATACCCAACCTCGATAGAATCTCCAAAGGGCATACATTGATAGATGAGCCATCATCCACCATCACACAAGATGTCTTTTTGCCCCTCACTTCTGCTATTATGAATAGTGGCCTATTGTGATTCCTTCCTTCCACCGGTAGTTCCTCCTCGGAAAAGGTTATCACATGAGGCTTCCTTCTGCATCGATCCTACGAACATTGTAGGGTTGGCATCCTAAGATGCACACAACAAACCCAGATGCTCAACTGTGCTCGTGTTTTCTTCAACTGACGCAGCACCACATCTCTTTCACAGCATTATCCATATTCTCTGCACTTCTCTGCTTTCTGCCAACACTTCATTGCCTTTCTCTGCCGTATCACTGTAAAAATGGCCACTGTATGTCATTCTCTTCACCTCTTCTTCATCACTGCTTGAGAAGTCCTGCCAGAAATTCTTCCCATGCTCTGTTTCATCCTTACTATTGCTATCCCAAATCCCCAGGCAAAAGGCTTGGTGGTCAAAGGTTTGGAGGACAAGGCTTTCAGGTAGGCCGGAGCTAATCATGTAGGTAGGTGGTGGGACAGAGTGATAGTTGTTAGACAATTATGACCCATAGCGTCACTATTTGTAAAAGACATTGTGGTTTTTGTACAAATTAACTATGTAGCAATGGAAATTGCCTTTTATCATTTTGTAATTTATTTACTTGGATATATAAATGGTAAAAGTCCTTATGACTAGTTCCGGATTGATAAGATATGAGACAGTATCAATCCATAACGGTTTAATCATTAAAACATCCCTAGACGTAGTATTATCGAGATTGGACATCGATAATGCGAAATTGACTAGTATTGTACTTGTGCGGGTTATGGAAGCGTAACAGCATAGTTCTCATAAATTTAAGTATTGGATACTTATGCAAGTGTGATATGAGGTTGTGTTTACCGATGGTACGGAAAAAGCTTCGCTCTGGATATACCCCGTGGAATCCCATTCGTAGTATGACTATGTGTCTATGGGAATCCGCATCAGGGTAGATGTATTTGGTCTTAACTTGAGACTTACATCGCTAGTACTTGCGACAATCAATACGCTTTGGTTTTGGTCGTCCAGGACTTTAACAGGTTCTGTGTATGCCTCTTCTAGGTTTATTGAGAATCATAGTGTATTGGGTGTGATGTCAAGATGGAAGTATCACTTCAGTCATATGGAGATGATGGTCACGCAGGGATACAGAACTGGTACTCTAAATTGGTTGCAACCATCGGGATAATATGACTTAGTCATGATTACCCGATTAAAGAGACTAGTTACTTGTAATCCGATATATGGTTCGTACGCGGCAGACACTATTCCAGCCCCAGGCCTTGCATGTGACATCCGATACTGGATCGTAATACGTAATACTACGTATACTACGCCTGATATAGATTATATATTCCATTAAGAATATTTCTGGAGAATTGGGTAGGCACGATGCTCTGCTAGAAGCCAACCATGTCTCGTAAATCGGTAAAAACATAGTACAAGGTACGTACTTGTTCGGATAGTCCGACGACCGAATTTACTGCCAACATATCCAGGGATCTCTTGGGTCGTTTCCCGATGATTCACCGATGACGTATGATTCGAACATAATTAATCTTGGATTAATTACGGAGAGATTTTATCTAGGATAAAATACTATTTGAAGAGAGAGAACGATTAATTCAGAATTAATCGATAAAATAATATATTCGATATATTAATCGAAATTAGATTTCGACGCGAGTTAAAATTAGATTTTAATTCGGGCAAACGAGTTAGTTTAGAATTAATTCATAAGCGACGTGAATAGTAAATTTGATTTAATTATGTCGCAACGGAAAATTCGTTAATTCAGAATTAACGATCCCGAGCCCAGGATGTGTTTGCGAGGCCACTCTGATTTTGAATCAAGTGCGGCCACAAGTCACATCACTCATCACATCGCTCGTCACATCACATGTCACTTTAGTGATGGATGTCCATTCACCTTTTTGGTTAGTGACAACTAGTCACTATTCATGATGTTGGTTGTTGAGAGCCTTTAATGCCATTTTGGCTCCAAATTTGAGTTTTGACTATTTGAAAGCATATACCAATTTTGGTAACACTTTTGATATAACTTGTTTTTAGAAAACAAAATCAAAACACTCTCTCTCTCTCCCTTTGCTCATTGCCGTGAGCATCCACCAAGAACAAAGAAAATTGTTTTCATTCTACATTTGCTAGCACACTTCAAAGGATCATAAAAGGTGATATGGAAACCAACCTTGGAGCTTGGAATCATTTCAAAAGTTTGGAGCTCATTCATCTTCTACAAAGGATCACCTTGGCCGAATTCAAGAAAGAGATTTTGGTGTTCATCTACTTCAAAATCCATTCAATGTAAGTGTGATTCCGCCTCACTTCTTTGAGTATTCATTCTTTTCAATGCTTAAATATGATCTTTGGACCTCATTAGAACCAACAATGGTATCTTAGAGGCTAATTTGAGCATGAAAATTATTAGGGTTCTTATGCTAAAATTTGGGTAAAAATGATTTGAGCATGATTTGATAAAATTGATTGATTGAGTATGCTTGAATGATGATAACATAGTGTTATGCATGATCAATTTCATGAAAAATGAATTGGATTAATTTTCCCCCAAATAAATGGCTTGGCCGAATGCTTACTAAACCCTAAAGTCATGGTATTTTTTATTCTTTTGATCATTGGATGTGTTTAAAGACTTGGGATAATGTTGATTTGTAATTCAATCGGATTGAAAACGAAATCGAAATAAAAACCCTAGAATGCCGTGAGCTTGATAGCATGAAATGAGATGATTTTTTTGAATCAATTATGTTGGACATGTGTTGATGATGAAAATCATGATTAATGTATTAGATTAGTATTTTGGAAATGTTAATTTAAAAGATTAATCATGGCTAAACACTTGGATTTATTAAATTATGAATTTTGGAAAATTGGAATTTAATAAATTGGGCTTGATTTTGAATTGGGCTTATAATTGTTGTATTTGGGCAAATGGGCTTGGTTGGGCCAAGTTGGTTTGGACCAAATGGATTGGTTCCAAATTGGGCCTAAACCATTCCATAAAGTCCAAATATAACAAATGGGCTTTAAAAGTTTAATTGGGCCTAATGGGCCGAAATTGGTTTCTTGGCAAATAAGGGTGATTCCTTAATTGGGCTTTGGTATTTGGGTTTGACCCATATTGACCAAAGTCTATGCCTTATGAAATCAATTGAAAGCCCATTGGACTTTAATTAAACAACATTGGATGTTAATTGGGCTTTGAGACCCGTTTAGATTAGATTTGGAATCTAAGTCGTTAAAGCGCATTAAAAAGTGTAGATATTTAATTTGGAATTAAATAAATAAATTATTATTGAATACGAATTAAATTAGATTTAAAGAGTAGTTCGATATAATTCAAGAATTCGTACTCGAGTACTAATTCTCAAACGAGTTGGACTCACACAAATCAAATCGTTGTTTGAACATTGGATGATCACTTAATTCAAAGATTAATTAATTGGATTAGATTGATTGAATAACATGCTATGAATGAATACATGGATGTGTTGAATGAATACGTATATCAGATGGATATTAGAAGGGAAGGGCAATTTTGGAAATTATTGTAAATTTAGAATTAATTAAATTAGACCTGCGTGTCCAGCCTTATCTCTCTTGATTCTTTGTATTTCCCTTCTCACCTAATTCCCCTCAATGTTAATGAGGTTTCTATTATTGTATTATGTAATTGGGCAGAAGTAAGAATAGTGCTAGCCGGGGAGAGGAAAGTGAGTGATTTGTTCTAGGAACAATCTGTGAGATATCCATCCGCATATCGTTATTAATTTTATTTCCGTGCCTTATTATGTTTTTAGAATGCATGATTAAGGGTGTATGATGAGACCTTAACAAAGATAATAATTGGTTGCCAATTAACGCGAAAAACCCTCTAACAATATTAAGCGTTTTCCTTCCATTGAGTGATTCTTACTCAAGATCCAAGATTGGCACTGGTTTGTTGGCCAAAGTCAAGACCTTTGTCCATCGCGGATGTGTTTGAATCATGAAGGCTTTGTTCCATATCGGTGTCTTGTCTAAGTTGTGATTTGTTGGCCAAAGTCAAGATCATTTCTTATCCATCGACATCGATTACGAAGCTTTCCAAAGTCAATGGGTTCCGCTTAACTGGAATCATTAAGCTTGTTGTGCCAAAGCCAAGGCTTAGTTGATTCAGAGGAAAAAGGTTAGGAAAATATATTGGATATATTGGCATATATATTGTATATATGTTTCGGACTTGGAGGTCCACCTACCGGATCTAGGAATTGGATGAGATCCAATCGATCTTAGAGATCTACCTAGTTAAATATCATACAGCTTGTTGGCCAAAGTCAAGGTTGTGTGTTATTTAACGGGATCCTAGCCCACTAGGAAACTAGGTTTCCCAGTACTCAACAGAGGGTTAGAGGCTCGCCGAAAAATAGTGGGAGGCTAGTATTGAATTTCCAATTTTGTTCAAATACTTAGCTTTACGCGCTTTCAAAATTATTTCGTCAATTATTTTATTAGTTGGACTAATATATTATTATTTTTCTTGTAACAGTTAGACTGTACCCATACATCGTTAATCGAATAGTGGACTATTGCGGTTAAGATGACAGGAAAGTTGAGCATTAGGGAAATTGTCATGGGCGATAACGTCTTTAATGGCACAAACTTTCAGGACTGGGATATGAATCTCAGAATTGTTCTGGGATCCGAGAAGTTACTCTATACTTTAGAGCGACCAATTGGGCCTAAGCCCCGACCTGATCAGTTGTTTGAGCTAGAGCTTTGGAAGACTCATAGCGATGATAATGCGATTGCTCAATCGGTAATGCTTGCCACTATGACTCCGCAATTCCGTCGTCAAAACAAGGGGTTGGATCCCTATGAGATGATGGCGAAGTTGCACGATCTTCACCGATCTAACCTTAGATCGCAAAGATACGAGTTGCAGAAGAAGCTCTTCCGTGCTCGCATGTCAGAGGTTATGTCTGTTGAGCACCATGTCTCACAGATGATTGCTGACATTGAGCAGCTCGGACAGATGGGCATAGTCTTCGAAGCTGAGACTTCAGTGGATTTGATCCTACAATCTCTCCCCGACACTTGGAGTGGGTTCATCATGAACTACAACATGTTGAACCAAGACCAAACTCTTGGAGAGTTGATGTCCACTATGCGTGAGGCAGAAAATGAGCTCCTTAAGGGCAAGAAACACGAGGCGCACTATGCTTCAACATCTCAGACTCCAAGGGCTTGGCCCAAGGCGACTGAGGTGTTAAGAAGAAGAAGCATAAGAAGAAGGGCAAGGCCAAATCGTCAAAGGGTTCTGGGAAACCCAATGACAAATCCCAAGATGTATGCTTTCAGTGCGGGAAGCGGGGTCACTGGAAGCGTGACTACCGAGAGTACAAGGCCACATGAAGGAAATCAAAGCGGGCAAGGCACCGGCTTCAGGTATGTTTGTTATAGAAATAAACATGTCTACTTCTATTTTTAAAAATTGGATTTTTGATTTTGGTTGTGGTACTCACATATGTACTGATGTGCTGGCCTCAGGAGAGATTGACCTCCGCGTTGGAAATGAGACTCGAGTTGTCATTTTGGCGGTGGGCACTTATGTTTTGGAACTGCCATCGGGGCATGTACTTGAACTTATAAACTGTTATTTTGTACCTAGTTTGACTGGGAATATTATTTCTATATCTATGTTGCCCAATGTGGGTATACTTTTGTATTTAGAAACACTGGGTGTTTTAATGTATAAAAATGATATGGAAATTTGCACTGCTGATGCAAATAATGGTTTATATTTTGAATATAAATCAATCTCAAACATATAATGTAACAAACAAAAGGCTTAAAGTAAGTAACAAAGATGAAACTTATATGTGGCATTGTCGTCTCGGACATATAAACAAGACACGCATATCCACACTTTCAAAGAGTGGGTACTTGGACGGATTTGATCCAAATTCATATGACGTCTGCGAATCTTTTTATTAGGCAAGATGCCTAAATCACCTTTTAGCGGTAACGGTGCAGGTGCCACCGAACTGTTAGCCCTTGTTCATAGTGATGTTTGTGGGCCCATGTCTAGCCAGGCTAGAGGTGGATATGAATATTTCGTAACCTTTACGGATGATGCATCACGTTTTGGTTATGTGTATCTTATGAGACACAAGTCGGAAACTTTTGAGAAATTCAAAGAGTTTCGACACAAAGTAGAAAAACAGACCAGCAAAAGTATTAAGACATTACGGTCGGACCGTGGTGGCGAATACTTGAGCAATGAGTTTCTTGATTACTTGAAAGAATATGGTATTCTTTCACAGTGGACTCCTCCCGGAACACCGCAATTAAACGGTGTGTCCGAACGGAGAAACCGAACTTTGTTAGACATGGTGAGGTCTATGATGAGCCGCACAGAGCTACCTATTTCCTTATGGGGATATGCATTGAACAATGCAATACTTATTTTGAATAAGGTTCCGTCAAAGTCTGTTCAACAGACTCCGTATGAAATATGGACATGAAAGAAATCAGTTTTCTCATTCCTGAAGATTTGGGGTTGCTTGGCATACGTCAAATGTTTGGAAGGCACCAAACTAGAACCCAAATCGGATAAATGCCTATTTGTAGGATATCCTAGGGAAACCAAAGGATATTACTTCTATCACCCGCAAGAGAACAAAGTATTTGTTGCTCTACATGCGGTTTTCCTTGAGAAGGAATTCCTAAATGCAGTGATAAGTGGGAGTAAAGTAGAACTCGATGAAAATCGGAGTGATACTATTCCTGGCATATAATCCTTAACGGAACATGAACAATCCATCAAGGATGAGTCTGTACCATAATCTTTAAATGCAGAAGGACCGCGTAGGTCGGAGAGAGTCAGAAAACAACCTGAGAGGTATGGGTTTCTAATCTCACCTCATGTGGATATTAATCTTATTGAGGAAGATGAGCCGGCTACGTATGAGGAATCGATACAAGGTATCGAATCCGGTTTATGGCAATTTGCCATGAATTTCGAAATGGATTCTATGTACACCAGCCAAGTTTGGACACTGGTTGATGCACCAGAAGGCGTAAAGTGTATTGGTTGCAAATGGGTCTTCAAGAGGAATACTGACATGGATGGCAACGTACAAACGTACAAAGCTAGGCTTATTGCGAAAGGGTATCATCAACGATATGGTGTCGATTACGATGAAACTTTTTCACCCGTTGCCATGATTAAATCCATTCGGATAATGCTTGCTATTGCTCCATATTTCGATTACGAGATATGGCAGATGGACGTCAAAACCGCTTTCCTTAATGGAAACCTTTTCGAGGATGTTTATATGCAACAGCCTGATGGTTTTGTCATACCTAGACTTGCAAACAAGGTTTGTAAGTTAAATCGATCCATTTATGGATTGAAACAAGCATCACGTTCTTGGAACCAACGTTTTGATGAGATCATAAAAGAATATGATTTCGTTCAAAATGAGGATGATCCTTGTGTGTATAAGAAGGTTAGTGGGAGCGCACTGACATTCATTGTCCTTTGCGTTGATGAAGTATTGCTTATTGGCCATGATATTTCCATGTTAACGTCGGTGAAAGCTTGGCTTTCGTTAAAATTCTCCATGAAGGATCTGGGAGAAATAGCCTTTATTCTAGGAATAAAGATCTACCGGGATAGATGTAGAAAGCTGCTTGGACTCTCCCAGAGCATGTATATTGACAAAGTGTTGAAGAGATTCAACATGGATCAGTCAAAGACGGGACTGTTGCCAGTGTCACATGGCGTCACTCTATCTAAGGACACGTGTTCTAAAACTCAAGATGAGAGAGAGACAACATGAGTCGGATACCGTTCGCCTTGGCATTCGAATCGATCATGTATGCCATGATATGTACGCGACCTGATGTCTCGTATGCTTTGAGCATGTGTAGTCTCTATCAGGCCGATCCAGGTGATAGTCACTGGATAGCGGTTAAGAATATCCTAAAGTATCTTAGACGAACTAAGGATGCTTTCTTAATCTATGGAGATGGAGAACTTGAGGTAACTGGGTATACCGATGCAAGTTTCCAAACCGATAAAGACGACTGCAAGTCACAATCCGGGTACGTATTTTGTTTGAATAACAGAGCAGTAAGCTGGAAATCTTCCAAGCAAGAGACTGTTGCCGATTTAACAACACAAGCAGAGTATATTGCTGCAGCTTAAGCAGCAAAAGAGGCAGTTTGGATCTGAAAATTCCTAATTGGATTAGGAGTAGTTCTGTTAGCAGCTGAGCTCGTTCCGTTGCATTGTGAGAATAACGGGGCTATAGCGCAGGCTAAGGAACCGCGGTCTCATCAACGATCCCAGCATGTTCTACGACGTTTCCATCTGATTCGTGAGATCATACGTCGTGGCAATGTGAAGATCGAGAAGGTCGCATCAGAGGACAACATTGCAGATCCGCTGACGAAAGTAATTCCTCAGCAAAAGTTTGAGCGACATGTACATAGTTCATGTATTAGATGCTTGAGTGACTGGCTATAGGCCAAGTGGGAGATTGTTAGTCAATTATGACCCATAGCGTCACTATTTGTAAAAGACATTGTGGTTTTTGTACAAATTAACTATGTAGCAATGTAAATTGCCTTTTATCATTTTGTAATTTATTTACTTGGATATATAAATGGTAAAAGTCCTTATGATTAGTTCCTGATTGATAAGATATGAGACAGTATCAATCCATAGCGGTTTAATCATTAAAACATCCCTAGTCGTAGTATTATCGAGACTGGACATCGATAATGCATAATAGACTAGTATTGCACTTGTGCGTGTTATGGAAGCGTAACAACATAGTTCTCATATATTTAAGTATTGGATACTTATGCAAGTGTGATAGGAGGTTGTGTTTACCGATGGTACGGAAACAGCTTCGCTCTGGATAGACCCCGCAGAATCACATTGGTAGTATGACTATGTGTCTATGGGAATCCGCATCAGGGTAGATGTATTTGGTCTTAACCTGAGACTTACATCGCTAGTACTTGCGACAATTAATACGCTTTGGTTTTGGTCGTCCAGGACTTTAACAGGTTCTGTGTATGCCCCTTCTGGGTTTATTGAGAATCGTAGTGTATTGGGTGTGATGTCAAGATGGAAGTATCACTTCAGTCATATGGAGATGATGATCACGCATGGATATAGAAATTGTATTCTAAATTGGTTGCAACCATCGGGATAATATGACTTGGTCATGATTATCCGATTAAAGAGACTAGTTACTTGTAATCCGATATATGCTTCGTACGGGGCAGACATTATTCCAGCCCCAGGCCTTGCATGTGACATCCGATACTGGATCGTAATACGCAATACTACGTATACTACGCCTGATATAGATTATATATTCCATTAAGAATATTTCTGGAGAATTGGGTAGGCATGATGCTTTGCTAGAAGCCAACCATGTCTCGTAAATTGGTAAAAATGTAGTACAAGGTACATACGTGTTCGGATAGTCCGACGACCGGATTTACTGCCAACATATCCAGGGATCTCTTGGGTCGTTTCCGAAGATTCACCGATGACGTATGATTCGAACATAATTAATCTTGGATTAATTACGGAGAGATTTTATCTAGGATAAAATACTATTTGAAGAGAGAGAACGATTAATTCGGAATTAATCGATAAAATAATATATTCGATATATTAATCGAAATTAAATTTCGACGCGGAATTAAAATTAGATTTTAATTCGGGAAAACGAGTTAGTTTAGAATTAATTCGTAAGCGACACGAATAGTAAATTTGATTTAATTACGTCGCAACGGAAAATTCATTAATTCGGAATTGACGATCCCGAGCCCGGGATGTGTTTGCGAGGCCACTCTGATTTTGAATCAAGTGCGGCCACAAGTCACATCACTCGTCACATCACATGTCACTTTAGTGATGGATGTCCATTCACCTTTTTGGTGAGTGACAACTAGTCACTATTCATGATGTTGGTTGTTGAGAGCCTTTAATGCCATTTTGGCTCCAAATTTGACTTTTGACTTTTTGAAAGCCATATACCAAATTTTGGTAACACTTTTGATATAACTTGTTTTTAGAAAACAAAATCAAAACACACTCTCTCTCTCTCCCTTTGCTCATTGCCATGAGCATCCACCAAGAACAAAGAAAATTGTTTTCTTTCTACACTTGCTAGCACACTTTAAATGATCATAAAAGGTGATAGGGAAACCAACCTTGGAGCTTGGAATCCTTTCAAAAGCTTGGAGCTCATTCATCTTCTACAAAGGATCACCTTGGCCGAATTCAAGAAAGAGATTTTAATGTTCATCTTCTTCAAAATCCATTCAATGTAAGTGTGATTCCGCCTCACTTCTTTGAGTATTCATTCTTTTCAATGCTTAAATATGATATTGGGACCACATTAGAAACCAACAATAGTTCGGTAAGGGATTTCTGTGTATGTTCGGTTGCTCTTTTTCTGGGTCGGGTATTTTGTGGGTGTGTATGAGGTCTTGGATTTCATGTCCGAGGTGGGCACAGCTGTCAGTGTCGTGGCTTTTTTGCTGGTGGTAGTGACAGTAAAGGTTCAGGTTGAGGTGTGACGGTGGAGGGTGTGGAAGTGGTTTAGTTTCTAAGGGTTTTAGGAGTCCCTGTCTTGTAAACTTCTCGAGCACCTTAGACAAAGGCCTACCCAGGTTAGAGAAACGCTGGTTTTTGATGGCGGCGACCTCAGCAGAAACGGGCTTGGTGCCTGATGGTCCTCCAACAGTCCTCATGTTCAGGCCATAAAACTTCTTATTCTCCGCTTCTTTTTCCTCAATGTCTATGACAGTCTCCCTCAACTGTCGGAAATCAGCTATCATAGAGGTCATCCTTATCAGCTTGCCATAAATAGAGGGCTTGGTACCCTTGATGATCATCTTGATCTGATTCTTCTCCGAGGCCGATTTGCATCTTCAGAAGCTGGCTTCTCCAGCGATCCACATAATCCTTGAAGCTCTTATTCGGCTTTTGTTTGATATTCTCCAAGTCGCGAAACGACAAGTCGATTTCCAAATATGTGACATTCTAATTCAGAAAGGCCTATGCCAATGCCCTCCAATCATCCTTGACCTTCCTCTCAAGGCCATGATACCATACCACGGGTGCCCCCTCAAGTGACATCCCAAACATCTTCTGAACCTGACGCTTCGACAGACCCACTGAACTCATTACAGAAACATACTATCGGAGATGGACCCTCGGGTCCCCGTTCCCAATTAACTTGGCTATGTCAGGCATCTTGAATTGAGCCTGCAGCTGCTCCTCGAAATCCATCGCCTCATAGTCTAGAAAATCCTAATCTTTACCTTTCAACTTGCGGGTAACCGACTCTACCTAATCCCGGAGTTTATACAACTCCACCTGGGACCCAGCTATCCTTCACGCGGTATACTCAGCCACACATCATCAAAAATAGGGATATCACCACTCAACCTGTTCAGTGGCTCTTCATGCCTCACATTCTCAGAGCCTCCCCCAGTGCGGGGCACGACCATATTAGCCATAGCGGTGGTCAAAGCTTGCAACTATTCAGTAACCTTAGTGAGACTAGTCTCCAGCTGATCCATGTGAAATCCCTCGTTCTCTGATTCACTCATGTTTGCTAACAGTCTTTTGACGAGTCTTCCCTCTTCCCTAACCCAACGGGTATCCATGGTGTCTTTTAAAACCGCATGTTAGCATGTATGCGTGCAATGCATGGAATATACAAGCCCATCAAGGTTTTCACACAAGTCGGCCCATCATCATTTTAAAGCATTCAACCTTACTATTGCGAGGTGCAAATTTGTCCCAGTTGAAAAAGGCCCAACAGGTTTACATTTTCGCGATAATGTGGCTAAATAACTTCAAATGGTAAGGGCCCCACACAAAATGGCCCATCGTCATTTTAGAAGCTTTTGGCCTAATCGTCATAAGACACAAACTCGTCCCAGTTTAAATGGCCCAACAAGTTCATAGCTCATGACGAAAGGTCCAACTGAGTCCAAATGATGATAGTCCCTAACACAAGCATAAAGGAATGGTTTCTATTGGACATACAACTACGGTTCACATGTGGGTTTATGGGGGTGTAGACAAAGGCTCCTGCCGGTGAAGGATTGCCCACAACTAGGTCTCCCTCCCTCAAGGGTTCGACCGACCAAGTGAGCGCACCTTTTTTATACGCTAAGGTACGTGCCAACGAGTGATAATACATGACTGACTGTCAAATGGATTTCTTATTGAAGATTCCCCAAAGGGAGGGTGGAGCGAACTCTCTTAATACCCAAGCCTCTTAGGCTCTTATCGCCTTGGTGACAGGATAAACAATAGGTCCTCCAATTAGTCCATCACGGTAAGCTTCGAGTAAATTATTATCTAGGTGCCTTCACAGCTTTTCCTTATAGAAATGTAGTGAATGAAGGAAGACACCAAACCATTATCTAGCTCTAATAGTGCCTTTGATTAAACCCCTTTAACCCACGGTAAACATGGTTAACTAAAACAAAAAATCACAAACATTACAAGGCATTATTTCGGGGCCGATTCTCTATCCCCAGTGGAATCGCCAGACTGTAGGACACAGAAATCGGCGACGCTGTTTCAGGCTCGTGGCCTGGTCAGGAGTACGAAGTAGCCCGCGGAGGACTAAACCGCAGAATAATGGAGTCACCACCCAGCGTGAACTGGGAAATGATTTAAGGCCGCACTCACCCATCGCAAGGGAAGACCTCAAACCGTTGGGTTCGGAATGGTCCCTTACTTATGCCACTTGTAATGAACGGATTTATGTGATATTATAACCGAGTCTACGCAACATACATACGCAAGAATAACCTACATATAAGTTCGCATTCAACCTATATCTAAGTTTGCATATAACCTATATCTAAGTTTGCATGCATACAAGTAAGTCAAAATAACGGCAAACACACAATCTCATGGACACATTAAATTGATAAATACGGAAATAAATAAAAAATCTATTGCCTAAACATAAACATTGAATAGATATAATTAAGCTCCTAGTGCGAAAGAAATAACTAAATCATTCATAAAATGACATACTATTTCTAATAAATAATGAATAAACACAAGTTTAGATGAAACGAAATATGTGTGTTTCTCAAGCAGTACATGGAGTTGTATCCCATGTTCAGACCGCACTACCGTCCATTTGCATTCGGCTACGGAATTTATGTATGGGTTTCCATCCGATATACCACGAGAGATAGCACAAATCATTCATCCAATGGCCACAATATACATAAATCAACAATACACATGCGAATAGATAATAATAAATAACTGAAAAAGATTAACGAAAATAAATAAAAGGGTGCCATC
The DNA here is from genome assembly GCA_019454045.1 of Zanthoxylum bungeanum. Taxonomy (NCBI): domain Eukaryota; kingdom Viridiplantae; phylum Streptophyta; class Magnoliopsida; order Sapindales; family Rutaceae; genus Zanthoxylum; species Zanthoxylum bungeanum. The sequence goes on from SKCR01046780.1 coordinate 13,855, forward strand.
GGGTCTTACCATTTAAGTCGCCTCTTGGAAGTGCGTTACAACGGCCGTCAGAAGGGTTAATGCTCCGCAACTTTTCCGATTCACCGATTCATTAGTTCCTTCGTTGCCTCGCTGTTTTGGACTGCTATTTTCTCTGTGTTTTGGGCTGCTATTTCTGCGGTTTTTTACTGCTATTTTTGGTTGTTTTTACTGCTATTTTTTTGTCGCTATTTTTGTTGTTTTTGAACTGTTTTAGGGTTGCAGTTTTTTTTTGTGGTTTAGGGGGCCTGTTTAGGGTGCAGGTTTTTGGTATTTTAGGGGCTGTTTTGCGGTAATGGAGGGGTTATTTAGGCTACTGTTTTGCGGTATTTTAGGGGGTATGTGGGCTGTGTTTGGTGTGAATTTGGAGGGTTATGTGGGTTGCGTTTGGCGTGAATTGAAGGGCTGATTAGGGGACTATTTTCCTGTGGTTCTGAGGCTGGTTTGCGGTGGTTATGGGGCTGGTTTGCGGTGATGTTTTTGGTGATGGTAGGGGCTGGTTTGTAGTAATGTTTTCAGTGATGAAATGGGCTGGTTTGTGGTGATTGTGTTTCGGTAATGGGGCTGATTTGTTAATTGTTTTTCACGGAAAAAGGGTGAGCTATTCTTCTTGTCTTGGGCGTGAATGTGCTCTCTAGGGGAGAATGGTTTATGTCTCTTTTTATAGGAGAGGGTTAGGGTTGTCCTTGTACGGGAAGGAAATAAATCATGCAATTATGAGGGATAATTGTTAATTAGTGTGTGATAAGGAAAATATCCATTTAATTAGGAATGTGATTTATTTTTGTTTAGGAAGGGATTCATGGGATTTGATTTGATTTCTTTAATTTAGGCATGTGATTTGATTTGATTTATTTAAATTGGGAAAGTGATTTATGTAGATTTATTTAATTTGGGAAGGTTATTTGATTTGATTTTAACATGTGTTTAATGTGTTGGATATTTTGGATTGGACTTGATGGGCTTGTGGGTGTGAATTAGATGGGCTTATGGGCGTGTGGTTGGTGGTGTGTGGGCTTGGTGTAGGTTTTGGGGTTTTGGGCCGAGGATAAATTTTAAAACAGAGATCTATCGAGCGAACCCGAGCTAAGCAAACGAAGTAAGTCCAACAAGGTATTGATTTCTGAATTTTCTCTTCCGACGTCCGTTTCATGCGACTTCCGCAACTTATCGAGTAATGCCTCCATACGAGGCTCATCATCGAGACTTATATGCAAAAAATGCAGTGCCTACAATGATATTTTTGTCCTAAAGTTATATCAGAATTCACACTTTTTTAGCAATGGAATTTTTTTTTTATTTACAATATATCTTCATCCATGTAACGAGCTTTAGGTTAGTGACTCCCAAACCAATTGGTTTCAGGACACTAGGTGTTAAAACACCCCTACAGACTTAATTACTCGGATCTTAGATATCTTTTTTTTATAACATCTTCAATCTATGTAGTGAGCTTTGGGTCAGTGACTCCCAAACCAGTTGGTTTTAGGGCACTAGGTGTTAAAACACCCATACAGACTTAATTACTCGATATTATATGCTTTTTTTTATTCCATAGCTTTTTAGATGTTTTTCATCCAATTAAACTAGAGCACTGAATATTACAAACTTTTTAATTACAACTCATGGCCGTATGTTACCATGCATGTTGATAAGACCTTTCAACTGAGCATGTGAAGATCCATTTTAGTCAGTTTTATGGAGAATTAACAAATTAAATAATTCAAAAGGAAATAAATAAAAATTAACTTGTTACGAGATAGTTTGAGATACGTCTCAGGAGTGAAAATTCCTTACACAGCTATCTCACACACCAAGTTCACTTGATTAGTCAAATTTAAAACACAAAATATTTTTTATTTTATGAATTTTTTAAATTTTTAAATTTTTTTGAAAATTTTTGACTAAAAATCAAATAAAAACAACACAATAAAAATAAGATACTAGTCAACTATTCCCCTTCCCCAAACCTAATTGAGAGATTGTCCCCAATGTCTGAAAAGTAGAAGAAAAGTTTAGAAAACAGTACCTGGTTAGCTGAAATTCTAAATCTAAAATGAAAATTAAAGGTTAAGATCCAGATTTATCCGACGCTTTTTACCACGATCATTATCAGACCAGTTTATCTTGGAAAGGATAGGGTCAATTTGTGGTTCAAAGGCTAAGATTTGGTCAATTAAATCATGGGCAGTTTTGGCAGTGAAAAGGATTTCTTTTATAGGTTTTTACACGAACCCATTTCTCCGGGCATCATCAAGGAACACACAAAGAAAATCATAAAATCCATCAGCATTAAATAGTCTAATTGGTTTCTGATGTATGTTCAAGTTCGCCTAAGATAGTACTGTAAAAATTTCCTACATTGTGCCCAAGCCATCGGGCAAAGCAATAAAAGCATCAGCACGGTTAATCATTTCAACCAATCTTTCAGACATACCTGGCACTATAAGTTCCTCTCCGTTTGATGGTCCTATAAAATTTGCCTCTGCCAAAGGTTTTAGGATGATTCCAAAGACTTGACTGCCTCTTTCCTGTACAGCCCTTGAAACGATCCCCATTAGTCCAAAATTGTCACCGCCATATATTAAGTGCATATTTCTTTCAGCTATGACTCTACCCAATTCCAGCACTGCCTCAACGAACTCTGGCTTAGAACCAATACTAGTACCACAAAACACACAAATGTTTACAACTCGTCTTCTTGAAGTTGCTTCCATTTTTTTTCTGGATGTCTTCAAGAGTGCAACAACGAGCTAAATTTATAAAACCTGAAAAAATGAAGAGTAATAATAGAACTAGTACCTGTAAAATGATAATTATTAGATAAACAGTCAAATAAATCGTGAAAGTCAAAAAGTCTGGATCCTATCGGAGAAAATAAAAGAAAATAACAAAACAAAGCACAATTATTAGATAAATACAAAGAGATAATAATATTTACAAGAAGTAATGACTTGATTGACATCTATGCGTCAAGGACAAGCTTCCCATATAATTTTCTTATAAATTGGCAAACAGGGTATTTTAGAGTCAGATTCCCGAGACTTAAATGTTGTCTTTCTTTTCGAAACTGTGCATATAACATGTGAATTGTGTGATGCACATACCCACTAGAATGCGTCTCAAGAGTCAATGATATGTCATCCAAAGACTCCTTACTCAAGCCATCCCTAATGAATTGAATTTTATCTTCACGGTTATCAGACTCCATTCCTAAAGAACGACAACGAGTATTACATGTCATGCGTGCACATTTATATCAAACACCTATTCTTTTAGCTCTTCTTTTCTTAGCATAGGTGCTTCTTCCTAAACCAGACAGATATGAATTAAAAGAGTAAGAGGATTCATCTGCCAATCAGACTTGTGCTTCAATAATTCAACAAATGTCATTAGAAATACCTTTGATCATCAGAAGTCTCATTCGTTCCATGCGAGCTTTGTAGACTTTCATCAGAGAGTTTTGAGGGAGAGAAGAAAATTGCTTGTGAAGATTTGCGAGAATTTCTTCCATCCTGAAATGTGACTTTACCTACAAAAATTAAACACAAATAAATAAAACACACCAAATCTGAATATATACACAAATTGCATGGGTTGCCTCCATGCTAACGCTGAGTTTAATGTCGTCAGCTAGACATGACTGCTCGAATGTTAGGCTGGATGTGAAAGTGTGACACTTTTTTTTTTGCTCAAATGATTCTCCCCAATAGTGCTTGACACGCTGGCTGTTAACTTTCAATATATCATTGGTGTTGAGATCAAGTAACTCAACAGATCCGTATGGTAGAACCTGAGTAATCAAAAATGGATCTGACCACCATGACTTCAGCTTTCCAGGGAAAAGTTTCAACTGTGAATTGTATAACAACACTTGCTACCTTGGTTCCGGTTTTCTACGCACTATTTTTCAATCATGCCATTTCTTGGTATTTTATTTGTATAATTTGGCATTCTCATAAGCATGTAGATGAAATTCCTCCAATTCATTGAGTTGATGGAGCCTTTTCGCTCCTGCTACTTGTGGATCAAGATTTAACTTCTTCAGTGCCCAGTACGCTTTATGTTCAAGCTCCACTGGCAGATGGCACACTTTCCAAACACCATTCGATACGGAGACATACCAATGGGTGTCTTGTAAGCTGTCTGGTAGGCCCATAATGCGTCATCCAGTTTTATAGACCAGTCTTTCCTTGTTGATCCAACGGTTCTCTCCAAAAATCTTTTGATCTCCCTATTTTAAACTTCAACCAGTCCATTTGACTGTGGATGGTAGGTAGTGGCAACTTTATGAGTAACTTCTTATTTGGATATGAGTGCATCAAAATATCTGTTGCAAAAGTGTGTGCCACCATCACTGATAATTGCCCGAGGTGTTCCGAAACGAGTGGAAATATTATTTTTAAGGAATTTTATCACCACTTTTGGATCATTTGATGGCAATGCTATTGCTTCAACCCAATTGGAGACGTAGTCTACTGCAACTAGTATGTACAGATTTTCGAATGATGGAACAAAGGGTTCCATAAAATCAATCCCCTATACATCAAATATCTCAACTTCCAGAATGTTTTGCAGAGGTCCTTCATTTCTCATCGAAATATTTCCCATTTTCTGGCACCTGTTACATTGAAGAGCAAATAAGTAAGCATCTTTAAACATAATGGGCCATAACAAACCTGACTGTAGGACTTTGGCTGTAGTTTTATTTATGTTGAAGTGTCCGCCGTATGGTGATGAATGACAATGTTGTAGGACACTTTTGACCTCCTTCTGTGGAACACAACGTCTCAGTAATTGATCAGCACAACATTTGAACAGGTATGGCTCATCCCAGACATAGTGATTGACTTCTTTGAAAAACTTCTTCCTTTGCTGATGTGTCAATTCCAACAGCCATTTTCCCGATACTATGTAGTTTACATAGTCAGCATACCAAGGGATATCCTGTTGTTTCATAGCAAACAATTGTTCATCTGGAAATGTTTCTTTGATTGTCAACTCATTGCCAGCTGTTTCTCCATTCTCGAGCCTCGATAAGTGATCTGCCATTTGGTTTTTTGTCCCTTTCCTGTCTCTGATCTCCACATTAAATTCTTACAGCAGAAGCACCCAACGGATCAATCTAGGTTTGGCATCTTTCTCCACGATCAGATATTTGATTGATGAATGATCTGTGTAGACCACTACTTTGGGACCCAGCAGATAGGAGCAGAATTTATCAAAAGCAAACACAACTGCGAGCAACTCCTTTTTAGTGGTTGTGTAGTTGATTTGAGCTTCATTCAGAGTTCTGCTGGAGTAGTAAATGGTATGTAAAATTTTTGCTTTGTGTTGTCCCAAAACTGCACCTACAGAAAAATCACTATCATCGCACATCACCTCAATTGGAAGGGTCCACTCCGGTGATACTATGATGGGGGCTGAAACCAGCTTCTATTTCAAGATCTCAAAAGCTTCGTGGCATTCTTTGGTGAAGTTGAAATGCACGTCTTTCTCAATAGATTGCATAGAGGTTTAGCAATCTTGGAGAAGTCTTTCATAAATCTTTTGTAAAAGCCTGCATGTTCGAGAAAACTCCGAATCCCTTTGACGGATAATGGTGGAGGTAGTTTTTTAATTGTCTCGATCTTTGCTTTGTCTACCTCGATTCCATTTTGTGAGATCCGATGTCCCAGTACAATACCTTCATGCACCATGAAGTGGCATTTCTCCCAGTTGAGTACCAGGTTGGTATCTTCGCATCTTTGTAACACTTTTTCCAAATTTTACAAGCAGTGGTCGAATGAGTCTCCAAACACAGAAAATCATCCATGAAAACGTCCATACTTTGTTCCAGCATGTCTGAGAAGATGACCATCATGCAACGTTGAAATGTAGCAGGAGCATTACATTGTCCAAATGGCATCCTATGGAAAGCAAAAGTACCATACAGACATATAAAAGTGGTTTTCTCCTGATCTTCTGGGGCGATGGCAATCTAATTGTACCCTGAGTATCCGTCCATAAAATAATAGAACTCATGTCCCGCCAATCTGTCTAGCATTTGATCAATGAATGGTAACGGGAAATGATCTTTCCTTGTTGCTTTGTTCACTTTCTATAGTCCATGCATACTCTCCATCCAGTCACCGTTCTTGTTGGAATCAGCTCGTTCCTTTCATTTGTGACTACATTAATTCCTCATTTCTTTGGCACACATTACATAGAACTCACCCAAGTGCTCTCAGAGATGGGGTAAATGATGTCGGCATCCAACCATTTGATAATTTATTTCTTCACGACCTCCTTTATGATTGGATTTAGTCTACTTTGATGCTCCACTGTGGCTTTGTACTCGTCGTTCATTAGAATTTTGTGCATGCAAAATGATGGACTAATGCCTTGAATGTCTGCTATAGTCCAGCCAATGGCTTTCTTGTGTTCTCGTAACACTCTCAGCAATTTATCTTCCTGATCCAATGTTAGCGATGAAGAAATAATCACAGGTAATTCAGAAGAGTTTCCTAAGAATGCATACCTGAGATGGATTAGAAGTATCTTTAGTTCCAGCTGCGGTGGTTCTTCAATCGAGGGCTTGATTCGCTCATTCTTTGGTAGTTCCAAACTTTCTACCTGTGGTGTTGATTTGAAGCGAAAAGGTCTGTCAAGATAGTTGATACATTCCAGAATTTCATTATCTAGCTCGCTGTCAGTCATGTTGGTGATGCAAGCTTCAAGTTATCCATGGGAAGTTGCATTGCATCAGTATCATGGATGATACTATATGTAATATCAATTCTGAAACATTCCTCCTCCTTTTCATCACTTGGGAATTTCATTGCTTTGAAAACATTGAATGTAACTTATTGGTCCTGTACTTTCATGGTTGGTTCTCCTTTTTGTACATCAATAACAGTTCAATCTGTAGCCAAAAATGGTTTCCCGATGATGATAGGTACATCATTGTCTTCTTTAATATCAGTGACAATGAAATCTGCAGGGAAAATGAATTTGTCGACTTTAACCAATACATCTTCCACTACACCTCTCGGCAATGTGAGCGATCAGTTAGCAAGCTGTAAAGTAACTGAGGTACGCATTGCTTCTCCAATATACAGTTTCCTGTAAATAGACAAAGGCATCAAGTTAATGCTGGCACCTAAATCACATAAAGCCTTACATAAGTAATGTTCTCATATGGTGCAAGTGTTGGACAATTATGACCCATAGAGTCACTATTTGTACAGATCACGATGTTGTTGTACAAATTAACTATGTGACAAAGGAGATTGCACTCTTATCATTTGTGATTAGATCACCTAGATATATAAATGATGAGAGGTCCCTATGATTTGTTCCTGGACAGAGAATGATATGAGACAGTATCAGTCCACGAAGGATTAATCATTAAATATCCTTAGTCAGAGTATTATCGAGATTGGACATCGGTAATACGTAAAAGACTAGTATTGCACTTGTGCGCGTTTGTGAGGGTACAACGACATAGTTCTCATATATTTGGGTATAAGATACTCATGCAAGTGTAATAGGAGGTTGTGTTTTACCGATGGTACGGGAAATAGCTTTGCTCTAGATAGACCCCCCGCGGAATCCAATTGGTAGTATGATTATGTGTCTATGGGAGTCTGCAATCAGGGTAGGTGTATTTGGTCTTAACCTAAGACTTGCACCGCTAATACATACGACAATCAATATACTTTGGTTGAGGTCGTCCAGGGCTTTAATCGGTTCTCTGTACGCCAATACTGGGTATATTGAGAATCGTACTGTGTTGGGTGTGATGTTAAGACGGAAGTATCACTCCAGTCATATGGAGATGATGGTCACGTAGGATACGGTACTGGTTCTCTTAAGTACTGCAGTCATCGGGATAATATGACTAGGTCATAGTTATCCGATATAGAGACTAGTTACCAGACATCCGACATGTGCTTCGTACGGGGCAGACACAATTCCAGCCCCTGGCCAAGCACGTGATCATCCGATACTGGATCGAAATACGCAATACCACGTATACTACGCCTGATATAGATTGCTTATTCCTGTAAGCATGTTTCTGGAGAATTGGGTAGGCATGGTGCTTTGCTAGAAGCCAACCTTGTCTTGTGAATCGGTGTAAACGTAGTACGAGGTATTTACGTGTTCGGATAGTCCGACGACCCGATTTACTGCCAACATATCCGGAGATCTCATGGGTCGCTCCCCGAAGATTCACCGATGACGTATGACTCGCACTTTAATTAATCAGGGATTAATTTAATGAGAGAGAAAATTAATCTGGGATTAATTACAGAGATATTTTATCTGGGATAAAATATCAATTTAGAGAGAGAACGATTAATTTGGAATTAATTGATAAAATAATATATTTGATATATTATACGAAATTGGATTTCGACGCGGAATTAAAATTAGATTTTAATTCCGGCGAGCGAATTAATTTAGAATTAATTCGTTAGCGACGTGAATAGTGATTTCGCTAGGCGTAATCATTTAATTACGACGTAACGGAAAATTCGTTAATTTGGAATTAGCGAACCCGAGCCCGGGATTGTTTGCAAGCGCATTCGCATTTCGAATTCGAGTGCGGCACGCAAGTCAAATCAAGCGTGAAATCGCAAGTCACATCAAGCGTCAAATCACATGTCACTTTGAGTGATGTGACATTTGAGTGATTGATGTGAGTTGATTTGTGTTGATTGAAAGCATTTAATGCTTTGCTTTTTGGAAAAAGTTTTTAGTATATATGTTTTATTTATTTTTGGAAAATAAATTAATAAAACCTATTACATTTCTTTTTCCCTCTTCTCTCTCCTGGTTCACGTTTTTCTCAACCCTTTGGAGCCAAAAATGATTTCTTCTTCTCTCTCGGTCTTTGACCGATTTCTGCTTCTGGGTTTTCTGGTTTGACCGAATTAGAAGGAGAAGCAAATGATCTTGTTGCAAGATCTATGTGCTAGCACACTCATGGAGGAATACAAAGGTGATAGGGAAGTGTCTTCATGAGCTTGGAATCACCTTGATAAGCTTGGAGCTTGGAGCATCAATGGAGGACCACCCAAAGCCGAAAATGAAGCTGCAGTTCACTGCCATTGCCGAGCTTGGAGGGAGGTAGAAACTTGAAGTGCGTTTTTGGTTCATTTTCGTTGCATCTCTACCGATCCATGAGAGTTTTTCCGCACCTCATTTGGTTGTATTCAACTCGTTTTTATGCTTTATAAATGATCCTTGGGACTTGATTGAAACTCAACAATGGTATCTTGAGCCAATTGGGCATAAAACGAAATTAGGGTTCTTAGCCAAAATTTGGGGCTTTTTGATTTAAGCATGTTTTTGACAAATTGTTTGTTTAAGTATGCTTGTATATGGTTAACTTAGAGTTATATGTAATCAATTTGATGAAAAATTAATTGGATTGATTTTCCCCAATTTGCTTTGGATGGCCGAATTTGGTTAGCTCCCTAATGTCTTGGATTTTGATTTTTTGTTCATTGGATGACTTGGAAATCATTAGGGGATGTTGATTTTATGTTTGATTAGATTCAATTGGATTGGATTTGAATTTGGACACAAAATCCCCATTTGGCCGAGACTTTAACATGTATATTTGGGTTTGATTTTGATCAAATTATGTTGGACATGATTCCATGATGTTAAGCATGATTAATTGGACAAATTTGGTGTTTTGGTAACTTTGATTTGGGTAATTAATAATGTTATGCACTTTGTTTAATTGAATTGTAAAATTGGATTTTGTAATTTAATTAAATTGGGCCTTAAATTGAATTTGGGCTTTTAAAGTTGTTATGGGCTTATTGGGCTTTGTTGTACAAAGTTTGGTTTAGGTAAAATTGGTTGGATCCAATTAGGCCCAAAACCGCATCCAAAAGGCCCAAATGCGACTAATGAACCTTTAACGTTTAATTGGGCCTAAATTAATTTCTGGGCTTATGGGGTAACTCCCAGATTGGATTTTGGTTATTCGGTTTGACCCGAGTTGACCAAAAGTCCACGCCTTGAAGAAATTAATTAAAAGCCCATTGGACTTGAATTAAATTAATATTGGATATTAATCGGGCTTTGAGACCCGTAACGATTAAATTCGGAATTTAAGTCGTAAAGGTTTATTTAATAAAGTGTATTATTTAATTTGGAATTAAATAATGAATTAGTATTAAATACAAATTGAATTGGATTTAATTTTGTAGTTTAATTTAATTCAAGAATTCGTACTTTGAGTACTTATTCGCAATACGAGTTTGACTCGAACAAAATCAAATCGTTGTTTGAACATTGGATGATCATTAATTATCAGATTAATTAATTGGATTAGATTGATTGATAACATGCTTGTATGAATACATGGTTGCGATGCATGAATAATGTATATCAGATGGATATTAGTCCAGTGGGGCAATTTTGGAAATTGTAATAAATTTGATTTATTAATTGGACTTGCGAGTCCAGCCTTATCTCATATTTCTTTGTATTCTCTTCTCGCCTATTCCCCTCAATGTAAATGAGGTTTCTTTAGAAGTGCAGTGTAACAGGAAGAAGTAAATACAAGTGCTAGCTTGAGAGAGAAATAGAGAGATTTGATCTAGGATCAATGTAAAGTATCCATCCGCATATCATTATTATTATTTTTCATATGCGCTTTATTATGTATTTAGAATGCATGCTTAAGGGTGTATGATGATGAGACCTTAACAAAGATAATAAATTGGTTGCCAATTTGCAAGCGAAAAACCCTCGCTAAATATTAAGCGTCTTTCTTTCCATTGAGTGATTCTCACTAAAGATCCGAGACGGCATTGGTTTGTTGGCCAAAGTCAAGGTCTTTGTCTGTCAAAGATGTGTTTGAATCACGAAGGTTTTGTTCCATATTGGTATCTTGTCCAAGTTGTGGTTTGTTGGCCAAAGTCAAGACCACTTCTTGTCCATTGACATTGATTACGAAGCTTTCCATGGTCAATGGGTCGCGCTTGACTGGGATCACTAAGTTTGTTGTGCCAAAGCCAATGCTTAGTTGATTCAGAGGAAAAAGGTTAGGTAATACATTGGATGTATTGGCATATATAAGATATATGTTTCGGACTTGGATGTCTGACCGGCGTAAACACACACGTATAACGCAAGCGTACGTATCGTTCAAGTAGTATAAAAAGTATCGATCCCACGAGGACTTAATACCTAAGTTATTAATTTTATGAGGTTAAATGATTACTAGTATCTAACAGGTTGTTTAATTGATTTGAAATGACGACGATTCTAAATTTAAAGATTAGTAAATAAAATTGTTCGAAGGTAGATTTTAAGAAAATTCAATATTAAAAACTATCTAGGGTTGTGATTTATTCCAATATTATTTAAAGATGAAGTGGTTATCTTATAGTTGGGTAATATATTGATTTATTAACCTGGAACACTAATTTATGTAAAAGCCTCTTCCGATGGTCAATTACAAATACCTAGTATAATCCAATTGAACCATATGTCTATGTCAACCAAATTACCTAGATTCATTAAGATTAAGTTCCAATTATGGCTACCCCCGCCCGACAGGTATATTCCTATCCTGTAAGGAAATCTATTAAAAGGGTTATCTATCCTTAAGGAAGATCGTGGGCTATTGAGTCTAAGGTCTTAAACTTAAAATCCCTATGTCTAGTTCATTTTAAGTTTACCTAATCAATTAATTTATGGCCAGTTAATTAAAGAGCATTAAGATTAAGACTCAATAAATAAATCTTTATATTACCCAAATTATAATCTAACCCTTATAAACCCGTGATATTGAAATTCATCACAACCCTAGATACTAACTTAGTTATGACACATAGCTAGGGCTAGTAAAAACTTAAAAGTAAAAACCATAAAGTAAGAGTGCTGAAAAGTAATTGCAGTAAAGTAAAAGCTTAAAAGTAAAATAAAAAAAATGCTAAGGTAAAATGAATTATTTCTACTACTACTTATTTAGATATCTCCCAGTAAAATAATATATAAACTTGTGATAATATTTTACCAACCGACCAATCTGGCGGTATCCTGATTAAGTCAAATTAAGTCCAACCAGCCATATAGGTGGTAATATTTGTCCATAATCCAGCCATAAAGGCGGTACCAAAATAAATTTACCAACCGACCAATCTCGCGGTATCCTTGATTAATCAGGTTCAAACCAACAGAAAATAAATTACCAACCGACCAATATAGCGGTTTCCTTGATTAATCAGGTTTAAACCAAATTAAATTGAATTGCCAACCGACCAATATAGCGGTATCCTTTATTAATCAGTATTTTAAATAGTAAATATATCATTTTTAGGGGAGATTAATCTAAATAGCAATAGTAAAATAATTACCTTTCACCCTAGCATAGGAAGTTACCTCCTCATAGTGAATAGTAAAAACTGTAAAATAAGAAAGTAAATTACTATTATTACAAAAAGTAATTAAAATTATTACAAAAGTAAAAACTAAAAATTAAAATGAAACTTAGAGAGAGAAGAATTCCCTATTTACATCAAATAAGAGAGAGGGAATGGTACACTGAAATCTGGAATTTCGCGCTCTATTTATAGGCAAAAAATTGGGTTTCCAGCGTCGCGACGCCGTAATAGTGAGACGTGGCACAAGGACAGCTTGACACGTAGCGATTCGGATAAGAGGATAAGGTCGACACGTGTAATGGCGGCTGGAACTCAATTATGAAGCTGACGTCATTGATGACGTGGCACTGTTCATGACGTCATTGGTGACGTGGCATTGTTCATGACGTCATTGGTGACGTCATGATGATGTGGCGTGCGCACGTTAGCGGATCTTCTGTGGTGGTGACACGTGGCACGGCGCATGTTAGCAAAGTCAAACTTCTCAAATTCTGACCCGTTGACCCGACGCACATTAGTAGACTCCGGCGCAGGTTAGGCGTCGCGCCGCTGAATGTCTGGGCGTCGCGACGCGTAAAAGACCAAAATATCCCTGCTGACGCATTTTTGTCCGGTTTTGCCCTAAATTGCCTCCAGTGCTATCCAAACTTTATTTATCTGCAAAATAACAACAAAACACATCAAAACGTTCATAAATCTCGAGAAACAATACAAAACATTATGTCAAATGAGTGAGAAATAATGATAAAAATACCACTCATCACACCCCCAAACCTAACATTTTGCTAGTCCTCGTGCAAAACAGAAAATAAAATAACATAAAGAAATAAAATTAACTAAGCCACTTTCGTAGGGATCACGGTTGCATTTAGCGTATGCAACAAGCCTTTAAACCCCTAGGTGTCCCTAGTGGACGAGTTGTAGTCTCGTGAGGGTTTACAGCAATGCTACCCACAAACATTTTACAAAAGTAAAAAGGTAGTAAAACTAATGCACACAAAAGCAAAAAAAAACAAGCGAAAAGAGAATAAATAAGTTAGTGACTAATCAGGTGAAACTTCTACTCCAAGTTACTAGTTGTTTTGTTTCCTTCTAAATTACTAAATAAGTAAATTCTCCGATTATTTTTACCATTCTCCATATACACAGCTAACAAAATATTAAACAATTCATTTTTGCCCACAACAGTCATAAGTGCAGTTGATAAAAGAGTAATATTTTTGTCCTAAAGTTCTATCAGATTTCACATCTTTTTGTAGCAATGGAATAATTTTTCTGATTTTTCTGATTTTTTCTTTGATTTTTTCTCTATTTTTATTTATATACAATACCTTCCGTCTATGTAGCGAGCTTTGGGTCGGTGGCTCCCAAACCAGTTGGCTTTAGGGCACCAAGTGTTAAGACACCCCTACGAACTTAATTACTCAGACTTCAGATATATATATATATATATTTTGTAGCATATTCGATCCATGTAGCGAGCTTTGGGCCAGTGACTCCCAAACCAGTTGGTTTTAGGGCACTAGGTGTTAAAACACCTTTACAGACTTAATAACCCGGATCTTAGATACTTTATTTTTGTACATCAGAAATTATTATTTTTTTTTATTCCATTACTATTTATAGATGCTTCCTCCAATTAAACTAGAGCACGGAATATTACAAACTTTTCAATTACAGCTCATGTCTGTATGTTTCCATGTATGTTGATAATACCTGCCAACTAAGCATATGAAGATCCATTTTAGTCAGTATTATGGAGAATTCACAAATTAAATAATTTAAAATGAAATAAACAAAAATTAACTTGTTTCAAAAATAGGTTGGAGATACGTCTCAAGAGTGGAAACTCCTTACTCGGCTATCTCTTACCAATTTCACCTTTTTAGTCAAAATAAAAACACAAAAATGCAAAATATTTTTGTAATTTTTGAAAATTTTTCAAATTTTTTGTATTTTTCGAAAAATTTAGGACTAAAAATAAAATAACACATAAACTAAAAACAAGATACTAATCAACTAATTTCCTCCCCCAAACCTAAATAAGACATTGTCCCCAATGTCTTAAACAGTAGAAGAAGAGTTTAGAAGGTCGTACCTGGTTAGCTGAAAATTTACAGGAAATTAAAGGTTAAGATCCAGATTAATTCTACGCCTCTTACCACGATCGTCCTCGGACCAATTTATCTTTGATATGATAGGGTCAACTTTTGGTTCAAAGGCTATGAGTTGGTCAATTAGATCTGGAGCAGTTCTGGCAGTAAAGAGGAGTTCTTTTAAAGGTTTTGACACGAACCCATTTCTTCGAGCATCATCAAGAAACACACAAAGAAAATCATAAAACCCATCAACATTGTACAGCCCAATTGGTTTCTGGTGTATGTTTAGGTTCGCCCAAGATAGTACAATAAAAATTTCCTCCAATGTGCCCAAGCCACCTGGCAAAGCAATAAAAGCATCAGCACGGTTAATCATTTCTATCAGTCGTTCAGACATACCTGGTACGATCAGTTCCTCTCTGTTTGATGGTTCAATAAGATTTGCCTCTGCCAAGGGTTTTGGGATGATTCCCAAAACGTGACTGCCTCCTTCCTGTACGGCCTTTGAAACAATCCCCATTAATCCAAGATTGCCTCCTCCATATATTAAGTGCATATTCCTTACAGCTAAGACTCGACCCAATTCCTGTGCTGCTTCTATGTATTGTGGTTTAGTACCAACAGTACTACCGCAAAACACACAAATGTTTTCAACTCATCTTCTTGAAGTGGTTTCCATTTTTTTAACTCTGGATGTCTTCAAAAGTGCAATGATGAGTTGAATTTATAATACCTGAAAAGGGTGAGTAAAAATAGCACAAGTATCTTCCAAAGGATGATTAGTAGCAAAATAGTAAAATAGATCGTGATAGTCAACAAAATCTGGATCCTGTCGGAGAAAATAAAAGAAAACAACAAAACAAATCACAATTATTAGGAAAAGACAAAGAGATATAATATTTGCAAATAAAAAATAACGGCTTGATTGACGTCTATGCGTCAGGGACAAGCTTCCCATCCAATTTTCTTATAAATTGGCAAACAGGGTCTTTTTGAGTCAGATTCCCGAGACTTAACTGTTGTCTTTCTTTTTGAAATTGTGTATGTAATTTGCGAAAGGCTATGTGAACATATCCACTGGGATGCGTCTCAAGAGTCGAAGATATATCATCTAAAGACTCCTTACTCAAGCCATCCCTAATGAATTTAATTTTGTCTTCACGATTAACAGACACCATTCCTAAAGAACGACAACGAGTATTGCAATTCCATCGTGCACATTTGTAACAAACATCCATTTGTTTAGCTCTACGTTTCTTTGCATAGGTGCTTCTTCCAAAACCAGGCAGATGTGAAATAAAAGAGTCAGAAGACTCACCTGCCAATCAGACTCGTGCTTCAATTACCCAACGAATGTCATTGGGAATTCCATGGATTGTCAGTAGTCTCATCCGTTCCAAGCGAGCTTTGTAGACTTTCATCAGAGATTTTTGAGGGAGAGAAGGAAATTGCTTGTGAAGATTTGCGAGAGCTTCTTCCATCTTGAAATGAGTTAATCTGCAAAAACTAAACACATAAAATTAAATCTCACCAAATCACAATATATACAAAAAAGTGCATGGGTTGCCTCCCTGCGAGCGCTAAGTTTTAAGTCGTCAGCTAGACGTGACTTCTCGAACGTTAGGCTGGATCTGAAAGTGTGACACTTCCTTTTTGTCGCCCAAATGATTCTCCCCAGTAGTGTTTGACACGCTGACTGTTAACTTTGAATGTGTTGTTGGTATTGGGATCCAGTAACTCAACAGCTCCATATGGTAAAACCTGAGTGATCACAAATGATCCGGACCACCTAGATTTCAACTTTCCAGGGAAAAGTTTCAATCTCGAGTTGTACAACAACACCTGCTGCCTTGGTTCCAACTGTCTGTGCACTGTTTTTCGACCTTTGTAACACCTGTTCCAATTTTGCAAACAATGGTCAAAAGAATCTCCAAACACAGAAAAGTCATCCATAAAAACCTCCATACTCTACTCCAGCATGTCTGAGAAGATGGCCATCATGCAACGCTGAAATGTGGCAGGGGCATTACATAATCCAAATGGCATTCTACGGAAAGCAAAAGTACCATAGGGACATGTAAAAGTGGTTTTCTCCTGATCTTCTGGGGCAATAGCAATCTGATTGTACCCTGAATATCCGTCAAGAAAGCAATAGAACTCATGTCCTGCCAGCCTGTCTAACATCTGGTCAATAAATGGTAGCGGAAAATGGTCATTCCTCGTGGCCTTGTTAAGTTCCTGTAATCCATGCATACTCTCCATCCAGTCACCGTTCTTGTTGGGATCAGCTCGTTCTTTTCATTGGTGACCACAGTAATTCCTCCTTTCTTTGGTACACACTGCATGGGACTTACCCAAGTGCTATCTGAGATAGGGTAAATGATGCCAGCATCCAACCATTTGATGATTTCTTTCTTCACAACTTCCTTCATGATTGGATTGAGTCTCCGTTGATGCTCCACTGTGGGTTTGTATTCATCATTCATCAGAATCTTGTGCATGTAAAATGATGGACTAATGCCTCGAATGTCTGCTATAGTCCAGCCAATGGCTTTTTTGTGCTCTCGTAACACTCTCAACAACTTTTCTTCCTGCTCCAATGTTAGAGAATAAGAAATAATAACAGATAATTCAGAAGAGTTTCCAAGAAATACATACCTGAGATGGCTCGGAAGTGACTTCAGCTCCAGCTGTGGTGGTTCTTCAATCGAAGGCTTGATTCGATCTTTCTTTGGCAGTTCCAAGCTTTCAACTGGTGGTGTTGCTTTGAATCGGAATGGTTTGTCAAGGTAGTTGATACATTCCAGGATTTCAGTATCTAGCTCGCTGTTAGTCATGTTGGTGATGCAAGCTTCAAGTGTATCCGTGGGATTTGGCTCAGTATCCTGAATGATACTATCAATAACATCAACTCTGAAGCATTCTTCTTCTTCCTTTTCATCGCTCGGAAATTTCATAGCTTTGAAAACATTAAATGTCACTTCTTGGTCCTGCACTTTCATGGTTAGTTCTCCTTTTTGCACATCAATCACAGTTTTACCTGTAGCCAAAAATGGTCTCCCAAGAATGATAGGTACTTCTTTGTCTTCTTCCATGTCAAGAATGATGAAATCTGCTGGAAGGATGAGTTTGTCAACTTTGACCAGCACATTTTCAACGACTCCTCTCGGAAATGCGAGTGTTCGATCAGCAAGTTGCAAAGATACTGAAGTAGGCATTGCTTCTCCAATTTGCAGTTTCCTGTAAATAGAAAAAGGCATTAAATTAACACTGGCACCTAAATCACATAAAGCCTTACCGATATAATGTTCTCCAATGGTGCATGGAACTGTGAAACTGCCAGGATCTTTCAACTTCGGGGGAAGTTTCCTCTGAATGATGGCGCTGCATTCTTCCGTCAAAGCTACTGTCTCGTAGTCTCCCAATCTCCGTTTTCGTGAAAGAATGTCTTTCATGAATTTGACATAACTGGGCATTTTTTCCAAGGCTTCTGCAAATGGTATGTTGATGTGCAGCTTTCTGAAAATCTCCAAGAAACGAGCAAACTGCTTGTCCAATTTGTTCTTCTGAAGACGTTGAGGAAAAGGTGGAGGTGGAATGATCTGTTCTTTTTCCTTTGCTTCTTTTTCCTCCATCTGTTGCTTTGTTTCTTTTGGAACTTCTTCTTGGGACATCTGGATTCCAACATCTTTGTTGATTTCAGTACCACTTTTCAAAGTAATGGCTTGACATTGTTCATTCCCTCGGTTCCTTGGATTTGGTTCTGTGTTGCTGGGAAGATTACCTGGTGGTCTGTAACTCTAAGCATTGGCCAGTTGTCCGATTTGATTCTCCAGTGCTTTGATGGAAGCTGATTGGCTCTGAATCATAGCTTCATATCTTTTTAATTGAGCTAGCATCTCTGCCATCACTGGTTCATTTGTCTGCTCCTGGCTTTTGTTCTGTTGCTGGAATCCAGGTGGTGGATAGTTCTTTTGCCCTGAATTGTTGCTCCATGAAAAATTAGGATGATTCCTCTACCCTGGGTTGTAGGTGTTGAAATATGGATTGTTCCCCTGTCTGTTGAAATTGTTGACATAATTCACCGTCTCTTCAAGTTGGTGTGGTTCTGGTGAACTTGTGGATCCAGTGGTAAGAGTCTCCATGAATTTGCATATTTGATCCAGTTTGGTGTTGACTGCTGTATTTGCTCCAACTTCATAGATTCCTGCAATTCTTTGAATTATACTCTTTTCTGTTGGCCACAAGGAATTGTTTTTGGCCATTTCTTCAATTAGGTCCCAAGCTTGATCTTCTCCTTTTGCCATCAAAGCTCCTCCAGCAGCAGCATCGATTGTGGTTCTCATCAGTCCAGAAAGTCCATTATAGAAAGTTTGGACTTGAAGCCATTTTGGAATCTTATGGTGAGGACACTTCCGGAGCAAATCTTTGTACCTTTCCCAAGCTTCGTACAGGGATTCTGAATCTTGCTGCACAAAGGATGTGATTTCATTTCTCAACTTTGCAGTTCTGGCTGGTGGAAAGTATTTTGCAAGGAATTTGGTGGCTAGAGTGTTCCAAGTTGTGATAGAACCTGCTGGTAATGAATGTAGCCATGCTTTTGCTCTGTCTTTCAAGGAGTATGGAAAAATTCTCAGTCTCATTGCTTCTTCTGATGCTCGGTTGTAGTTGAAAGTGCCGCAAACTTCCAGGAAGTTGCTGATGTGAGCATTAGGATCTTCAGTTGCATTTCCTCCAAATTGAATTGTCTGCTGAATCATCTGAATGCAAGTTTTAATGTCACCCGCATTTGCTGGTAAGGGAGGAAGTACAATACAGGAAATGAGTCCGTCAACCACCGGAATGGTTCTGTCTCGAATGGGGATTGGTGGTGCAACCTCCAAAGGTTCAGGTTCCATGTTGACTAAGGCTTCTTGGCCTTCTCGCCTTTCCCTTCTCAACTGTCTAATAGTTCTTTCAATTTCTGGGTCAAGCGGTCGTAGTTCAAAGCTTCTAGTTCGTCTCATGAAATTTCTGAGAACCTGAAACACAAGAAAACAAAAACAATAAGTAAAAAGAAATTAGATACAAGTAAAGGTATCTAACCCCTAAACTAATAATAAAAGATAAACAAGTCCCCGGCAACGGCGCCAAAAACTTGACCGGCGTAAACACACACGTATAACGCAAGCGTACGTATCGTTCAAGTAGTATAAAAAGTATCGATCCCACGAGGACTTAATACCTAAGTTATTAATTTTATGAGGTTAAATGATTACTAGTATCTAACAGATTGTTTAATTGATTTGAAATGACGACGATTCTAAATTTAAAGATTAGTAAATAAAATTGTTCGAAGGTAGATTTTAAGAAAATTCAATATTAAAAACTATCTAGGGTTGTGATTTATTCCAATATTATTTAAAGATGAAGTGGTTATCTTATAGTTGGGTAATATATTGATTTATTAACCTGGAACACTAATTTATGTAAAAGCCTCTTCCGATGCTCAATTACAAATACCTAGTATAATCCAATTGAACCATTTGTCTATGTCAACCAAATTACCTAGATTCATTAAGATTAAGTTCCAATTATGGCTACCCCCGCCCGACAGGTATATTCCTATCCTGTAAGGAAATCTATAAAAGGGTTATCTATCCTTAAGGAAGATCGTGGGCTATTGAGTCTAAGGTCTTAAACTTAAAATCCCTATGTCTAGTTCATTTTAAGTTTACCTAATCAATTTAATTTATGGCCAGTTAATTAAAGAGCATTAAGATTAAGACTCAATAAATAAATCTTTATATTACCCAAATTATAATCTAACCCTTATAAACCCGTGATATTGAAATTCATCACAACCCTAGATACTAACTTAGTTATGACACATAACTAGGGCTAGTAAAAACTTAAAAGTAAAAACCATAAAGTAAGAGTGCTGAAAAGTAATTGCAGTAAAGTAAAAGCTTAAAAGTAAAATAAAATAAAATGCTAAGGTAAAAGGAATTATTTCTACTACTACTTATTTAGATATCTCCCAGTAAAATAATATATAAACTTGTGATAATATTTTACCAACCGACCAATCTGGCGGTATCCTGATTAAGTCAAATTAAGTCCAACCAGCCATATAGGTGGTAATATTTGTCCATAATCCAGCTATAAAGGCGGTACCAAAATAAATTTACCAACCGACCAATCTCGCGGTATCCTTGATTAATCAGGTTCAAACCAACAGAAAATAAATTTACCAACCGACCAATATAGCGGTTTCCTTGATTAATCAGGTTTAAACCAAATTAAATTGAATTGCCAACCGACCAATATAGCAGTATCCTTTATTAATCAGTATTTTAAATAGTAAATATATCATTTTAAAGGGAGATTAATCTAAATAGCAATAGTAAAATAATTACCTTTTACCCTAGCATAGGGAAGTTACATCCTCATAGTGAATAGTAAAAACTGTAAAATAAGAAAGTAAATTACTATTATTACAAAAAGTAATTAAAATTATTACAAAAGTAAAAACTAAAAATTAAAATGAAACTTAGAGAGAGAAGAATTCCCTATTTACATCAAATAAGAGAGATGGAATGGTACACTGAAATCTGAAATTTCGCGCTCTATTTATAGGCAAAAAATTGGGTTTCCAGCGTCGCGACGCTGAAGGTCTTGGCGTCGCGACGCCGTAATAGTGAGACGTGGCACAAGGACAGCTTGACACGTAGCGATTCGGATAAGAGGATAAGGTCGACACGTGTAATGGCGGCTGGAACTCAATTATGAAGCTAACGTCATTGATGACGTGGCACTGTTCATGACATCATTGGTGATGTGGCACTGTTCATGACGTCATTGGTGACGTCATGATGATGTGGCGTGCGCACATTAGCGGATCTTCTGTGGTGGTGACACGTGGCACGGCGCATGTTAGCAAAGTCAAACTTCTCAAATTCTGACCCGTTGACCCGGCGCAGGTTAGGCGTCGCGCCACTGAATGTCCGCGCGTCGCGACGCGCAAAAGACCAAAATATCCCTGCTGACCCATTTTTGTCCGGTTTTGCCCCAAATTGCCTCCAGTGCAATCCAAACTTTATTTATCTGCAAAATAACAACAAAACACATCAAAACATTCATAAATCTCGAGAAACAATACAAAACATTAGGTCAAATGAGTGAGAAATAGTGATAAAAATACCATTCATCAATGTCCCCCTACCGGATCTAGGAATTGGATTGGATCCAATCGATCTTAGAGATATACCTAGTTAATTATCATACAATTGTTGGCCAAAGTCAAGATTGTGTGATATTTAACGGGATCCTAGCCCACTAGGAAACACGGTTTCCCGAGTACTCGACAGATGGTTAGAGGCTCGCCGAAAAATAGTGGGAGGCAAGAATTGAATTTGCAATACTCGTTCAATTACTCGCCAAACACGCTCATTCAAATTATTTCGTCGTTAGATTAAATGTTAGTTGGACTAATATTTAAATTATTGTTTTAATTAACACTTGGACTGTATTATAGTTGATTATATATAATTGGATTATATTAATCAATATATTTGAATTAATTAATTTCAGTTTACAGTTGATTTTATAATTGGATTATAGTAATCAATGTAATTGTGGTTAATTAATTTAAATTATATTTGATTATATAATTGGACTATTATAATCAATATAATAAATAGTACCACAAATCGTTGATTAAATAGTTGGACTATTAGAATCAAGATATAAATGAAAGATTAGTGTTTAAAACATAATCCTGGGTGAAAATGTATTTAAACGACTTTAATTTTCAAATTGGGAATAAATTTCAGGATGGTCCTGGAAAAATAATAAGTTATTTTATTTGATAAAATAATATATTAAGCCTAAGCTTGGAGTTAAGCAAATAAGTGGAACATGAAGCAAATAAGTGGAACATGATATTTAGAATATTCATGTAATGATAACTTTAGTGCTTAATCCACTATACTTGTCATAAAGAATCATTATTTTCATATCAGAACTAAAGATTAGATTCTTAAAGTATGATATTGAAATTGAAGGATTTTCATAAATCTATACTTAGATTTTAGAAGTAAATAAATTACAATAATTAACTCTTGGAGGGTTAATGACTATTCTCAAGGAGAAAAGTCAAAGTTTGCAAGAAGACGGCAAGTAGCGCAAGGCGCACCTTACTTCGATATTCCAGAATGCCAAGGCTTGGCCAAAGGCTTCTGGAGTATGGAAAAATGGCAAAGGCAAAATCATTATAGTCTTCTAGGAAGATAAAAGGAAATATCCCAAGAAGGAATTGAAGACGAGGAAGGCTCTGACTTCAAAAATGATTGTCATAATTATGTTCACAGCTAGTATTAAAATTAGATTTTAGATACTTAGTGTGGTACATAAAATATATGTATTAATGTTCAGAATCTATTTTGAATAGGATACTGACATCATTAGAAATATATGTATTAATGCATGCAAAGTTTCATGTTGATTGGATTTCATTTGGATGAGTTTTGAAGCATGAAAGGACCAAATGGTCAACTTGGGCACCAAATGGTGCATTCGGCCAAGATAAGCAAAATTGGGGATTTTGGTGCTTTGGTTTTGATGTTTTGAACATCATAATTTCAATTTAGAAATGATTTAGAATCATTCAAAATTGATTGGATCAATTTCGGACTAAAATGGACAAAAATACAAAGCAAGGGTATTTCAGTAATTCACTTAAAATTGTTTTATTGAATTTATTTTCATAATTTGATTATTGGAATATTAAATAAATATGTTTATTTAATTTATCCGAGAAAAAGTTTTGAAATCTGAAAATCGGATTTTCACCGCTTCCGCTGCGTTACCGGATTCACCCCCTAAATAACCCCTTCAAAATGGTATCAGAGCGAGTCTGATTCTAGGCCACTTAAAATGATTAGCCTTCATTGAATCAATGTTTAATCATGTTTTCTTGACTTTGTGCATGCTTATTAGGATCTAAACTGGTTAGATTTAGGGTGTATGACACTTAGCGGAAAATCCCTAATAATAAGGTTTAAATGTAATTATGTAATTGATGCATGTTATATGGTCCGTCTTGTCAATACGGTTTATGAATATCTCTTTGTGACTACATCCGAGACCGTGCCTCTGCTGTGAGGGTGTAGCCGATAAAGATTTATTTATACCGGATGTATATTAGATACTAGGTAAATTCAAGTAAAAGCGGAATTCTGAACGTGCCATAACTGTCAGAATTACGTAAGTAACTTGAGTTTATCATTGACGAGTTTAACCTTGGTACGTCTCCTTGTGGGCCTGCCTTCGCAGCGACAACGAGAAACGGCCAGGACCAGTTACTTAGGAGTCATTAGTGAATGATTGACAAATGAGTTGTCTACCTGATGAATATACGTAGGTGAGACCGTGCCTCTGCTGTGAGCCGAAACATATTCACGGGATCCACTTTTCACTATTAGTATTTAATTTAATTATTAAATATTTGTATTCTGTTTTGGGATTACAGTATTGCATGATTTAGTGGGAGGGGCATATTAGATTAAAAATCCATGATCTAGTTTATGCTTATGATATTATATGAAATTGCTTTATTTCTGCTAACCGTTTTTCGTGATTTATATGATAGATTGGCGATGGCGGCACAATCCACAAATCAGTTTGCGCGTATGCTTGATGCGAACAAACTGAAAGGCGCTGAGAACTTTGCAGACTGGGAATTGGACTTGAGGATTGTCCTCGATTCCGAGAAGCTGGGTTATGTTCTTGAGGGTCCGTTGCCCCTTGCAGTGGGCGAGGATGCTTCGGAGGAGGAACGCCAAGTTTTTGAAACTTGGAAGGATGATGATTTAAGGGTTAAATCATACATCCTTAGTTCACTGTCTCCGAAACTCAAGCAACAGTACTATGGTATGTTGGATTCCTATAGTATGATGACGCGATTGAGACAATCATTTGAGAACCAGGAACAAGTTATTGTTCACAAAGTCGCCATGGAACTGTTCCATGCGCGTCTGGATGAGGGGCAGAGTGTCAGCCCACATGTTCTTCAGATGATCGATTTGATCGATCAATTGAGGCAACATAATCTCATCTTGAATGACATTCTCTGGAGGAGTGTCATTCTTGGTTCACTGCCAGCTTCATTTCGCCAGTTCGTGATGTACTTCAACATGCACGGGACTGTCTGTACCTACCAGGAGCTACATAGGATATTGCTCACGGCAGAAGAGGACTTTAAGAAGGGAGTACCGACTCGCCCTCCTAGAACTACTTCTCTTTCGGCTTCTTCCCAAGGATGGTCCAAGGGAAAGAACAAGAAAGGTAAGAAGAAGAAGAAGGCTTTTGGTCCTCAACAACAGACGAAGATTGCAAAGCCCAAAAGGGCTTCTGAAGACAAATGCCACCACTGCGGCAATGTTGGACACTGGAAAAGGAACTGTCCTGATTACATTGCCCAAGTGAGGAGAGACAGAGCTTCTACATCAGGTACTTTTATTTTTCCAGTTATTGATTTATCTTTGGCTTGTGAAGCCGTTACATCCAGCTGGATTTTAGATTCTGCTTGTCCCATTCACATTTGCAATTCGTTGCAGGTGCTGAAGGAAAGTAGGAAACTGAAGCCTGGAGAGATACAGTTGTGGTTCGGGAGTGGAGACTCTTTGGATGCAGTTGCAGTGGGAGTATGCGAGATCTCATTGCCGAATGGGACACTTTTGTTATATGACGGTCATTTTGTACCAGGATGTGTCGCTAATATTATATCACTTTTTGTATTAGATACAGAAGGCTATTGTATTAATATTAAGAATAGTTCTTTGTATTTATATGATAAAAAATAATATTCAGATCCTTAGTTGTCCAAACCAGCATGGTCATTATACATTGCAAACTTCAAAAGATATATTAAATACTGGAGTTAATAAACGTAGTTTACCTGTAATTAATAATACTGAACTTTGGCATATGAGACTTGGTCACATTGGCGTTAAACGCCTTACCCAATTGGTTAGGAATGGTTTGATATCAGATCTTACCATTGAGTCCTATCCAACTTGTGAATCCTGTATTCAGGGTAAGATGACCAAAGCCCCATTTTCTGGTGTTGGACACCGCGCCACAACTACTGGAATCGTCGTGTGATGTATGTGGTCCACTAAGTCAAACTGCTCACAGTGGTTATTCGTATTTCGTTACCTTTACCGATGATTTGTCACGGTACGGTTATGTGTATTTGATGCGACATAAATCGGAAACCTTTGAAAAGTTCAAGAGTTCCGAAATGAAGTAGAAAAACAAACTGGTAAATATATTAAATGCCTTCGATCAGATCGAGGCGGCGAATATATGAGTGGTGAGTTCATGGATTATATGAAGGAGAATGGGATTCTCGCTCAATATACTCCTCCAGGTACACCACAGCACAATGGTGTATCTGAAAGGAGAAATCAGACTTTATTGGATATGGTCCGATCGATGTTGAGTTTCACAGATTTGCCTATTACTTATGGGGCTACTGTCTCTTAACAGCCGCACATCTTTTGAATAAGATTCCTTCAAAGGCTGTTCCTACGACACCGTATCAGATATGGTTCGGTAGGAGACCGAATCTTAATTATATTAAGGTTTGGGGTTGTCCTGCCTATGTCAGGGTAACTCAGCAAAGTAAGCTTTCGCCTCGAGGGCAAAAGTTTAGGTTTGTTGGATATCCCTCGAACACGAGGGGATATCTGTTCTATGATACTGAGCATCGAAATGTGTTCGTTGCTCGCTTCGCAAAATTTCTAGAAGTAGAATTTTTGTCAGAAGGAGGTGATCATAGACAGGTTGAGCTTGATGAAGTCCAACCTGAAAACAACGAGCCAACGGAGGAACCAGAAGTTCAAGTAGATGAAGGACCTTCAACACACACACTCCGTAGGTCGGAAAGGGTATCTAGACCTCCTGAACGCTTGTATTTGATACAAGAAAAGAGTCTGGATGTTCTCTTAGTTGAAGAGACAGATCCTTTCACCTATAGAGAATCGATGTTGGACATCGACTCCGTGAAATGGCAAAGTGCCATGAAATCCGAGATAGACTCAATGCATGAAAATCAAGTTTGGGACTTGATTCCGCTTCCCGAAGGAATTGTTCCTATCGGT
Organism: Zanthoxylum bungeanum; assembly: GCA_019454045.1. NCBI lineage: Eukaryota > Viridiplantae > Streptophyta > Magnoliopsida > Sapindales > Rutaceae > Zanthoxylum > Zanthoxylum bungeanum. The sequence continues at coordinate 40,513 of SKCR01046780.1, forward strand.
TGTAAATGGGTTTACAAGAGGAAGCGGGCCTGACGGTAAGGTTGAAACTTACAAGGCCCGACTGGTAGCAAAAGGTTTCACGCAGCGACCTGGCGTCGACTACGATGAAACTTTTTCACCGGTAGCAATGCTTAAGTCTATCCGGATTTTGCTTTCTATAGCTGCGTATCATGACTACGAGATTTGGCAAATGGATGTCAAAACGGCTTTTCTAAATGGATTTCTTGATGAAGAAATCTATATGGAACAGCCGGAAGGTTTCACGTCCAGCGAAACCTCGGGTATGGTATGTAAGCTTAAGAAGTCCATTTATGGACTTAAACAAGCTTCACGAAGTTGGAATCTTCGATTCGATGAGATTATTAGATCGTCTGGTTTTCTCAAGAATTCGGAAGAATCCTGTGTGTATCAGAAGGCCAGTGGGAGCATGGTCGTATTTTTAGTCCTATATGTTGATGACATCCTAATCATTGGGAATGATTTAGGTATGTTGCAAAGCGTCAAGGCGTACCTCTGTAAGAATTTCTCCATGAAGGACCTGGGAGAAGCTTCCTATGTTTTAGGGATAAAACTCTATAGAGATAGACAAAGGAGGCTGATTGGGTTATCCCAATCAACGTACGTAGATAAGATCTTGGAACGGTATAGCTTTGGTAACTGTAAGACAGCAAACATACCGTTCAGACATGGGATTCATCTTTCTAAGAAGATGTGTCCACAAACAGAAGATGAGAAGGTTAGAATGTCTAACCATCCTTATGCTTCATGTTTGGGTAGCATAATGTATGCCATGTTATGTACGAGGCCTGATATCATTTTCGCTGTTAGCGTAACTAGTCGATATCAGTCCAATCCAGGTAATGACCATTGGATGGCCATTAAACATATCCTAAAGTATCTTAAAGGTACTAAGGATAAGTTAATAATATATGGGGGAAACGAACTGCAGGTTAATGGGTATACAGACTCCGATTTCCAATCGGATCCCGATGATAGAAAGTCTACATCTGGATTTGTCTTTACCCTTAACGGAGGTGCAGTTTGTTGGAAGAGTTCCAAACAGGGATCGACAGCTGATTCCACCACTGAGGAGAATATATTGCAGCTTCTGAAGCTGCAAAAGAAGCTGTGTGGATAAAGAACTTTATCACAGAATTGGGAGTTGTCCCAAGTATCGAGAATGCGATTCCGTTATACTGTGATAATACTGGAGCCATTGCGCAAGCAAAGGAACCGAGGGCGCATCAGAAGTCGAAGCATGTGGAACGCAAGTACCACATCATTCGAGAGATCGTGTCGCGAGGGGATATTGTCGTGTGCAAGGTACCGAGTGAAGATAATGTAGCAGACCCGCTGACGAAGGCCATACCTCCGAAGCTGTTTGACAAACACGTGGAGTCGATGGGTATTAGATACAATCGATATTGGCACTAGAGCAAGTGGGAGATTTTGTTGGGGTTGGTGCTCAGAGCGCCAATTCCCGGTTGTATTTCTGTTAAATACTTCTGTAAAACATTATTATTATGAATAATATATGCAGTTTCTATAATATAATCTATTACTATATGGTAAAGACGTAATGACCCGAGAATGATTAGTCATGATACAGTTGCAAAAGCGTCGCAACGGACATTGAGAGTATCATGACGTTGTCATTCTCAGACAGTTCCTGGTCAAGGTTACACTACTTGGTCAGTATAGTAAACCCGTTGAGACCGGTACATGTCGTATACTGGAATATATGATTCCAATGGTTTCTCAATGAACCATTAGTCTTGGAGACTAGTATAGACGTGTAGGTGTTATAGCGGATAAACACTGAACGATTCACCGAAGATTCTTAATGGATGGTACACCAGCGTCAATAAGAATCTTCTTGGGTAGTAGCACTTGTGATTCTTAGACTTGAGATGCCATTGTGGGCGCATGAGACATCTTCTACACTTAGACGGCAGTCACGTCACCGATCTATTAAGATCAGACCTCCGCCTGTTCGTTGGGTGTAGATAGATCCTCAGGGTGTCCTATGTGTATCAAGATGATCCGTCAGTTGTGTGTATCAGAGCATAGGTAGTCCATATGATTAGCAATCAGATAAAACCATGGGCCCGTGGTAAAGTTTAGAAGCTAGTTCTAAACATTCTTTTGAGATTTCTAATAGAATAGTCGACTGGATAATCCCGATAGAGATTTGACGTTTACATCTATATCTCTGGGATTTATCCGGATACCTGTGACGGAGGAATTATACATTTGCCATGACCTCGACCTGTATGGTTCAGCGAGATTATCTGTGATCGTCATAATCTACAGGTGGATAGATTATGGACACGAAATTGGATTTCGTGACGGATATACCTGAACCTAGAGAGTCTCAATAATGAAACATACTCGTTGAGCACTAGAGCAACATAAATAAATAATATTGATTATTTATAAAGTCGTTTAATGGTTAAACGCAAGATACATGCTAAAGAGACTAGATAAACATTTCTTTAATTATTGTGTATTTACATTAATTGATTAATTTAATAACATTAATTAATAGTCAAAATGAGTTATTTGACTTATTTCCTAAATGAATATATGTTTTTATTTTAATTTAATGTAAATATTATACATATATTTAATATATTTGTATATGATTAATTAATTAATTATTTAATTGTTAAATGGTTAAATTAATTAAAATATAAATATCTTACATTAGGATATTTAAAGTAAATGACATTAGTTGCATTTGTTGACCAAAATAAATATATAATAAAGTAGTTTATAAGATATTTGTGCAAGTTGATATAATGATAATTGAAATGAAATTGAAATTACAATTTCTTGCATTTGGTATATGCAATTTCGGCCAAGGCATATTTTTGCCTTAATATAAATTGTTTTCATTTTCATTTCATTAAGTTAACCTAATACACTTTACAAGAAACACCATTAAAGAAAACAAAGAAAGCAAGTGAAGGAGAAAAGGAAAAATTAAAGAAAAGCTTGGATTTTGTAAGTTTTTCAAACTTACTATTAGAAAGGAATTTGTTCCTTAGGATCTAGGCAACATCTTGTGATGTTCTTAAGTTATTATTTTCATTATTTCTTGTGTTTTTGATAATGGAAATTTGGTTGAAAGTGTTGAGCATGTGTAATGAAGAAAGGTTGTAACTATTGTAGTTATAAACATTCTTTTAAGGTTTTTGAAACCATGTTGCTAATCTAGAGTTATTGACCCACTCTTAAATGACCTAGATTTGATCTTGAGTTGTTTCATTGTGTTGAGACTTGGATTGGATGGAAGAATGATGATTGAAGTAATTGATTTAATGTATTTGGTAATTTGTCCAATTTGAGGAAATTGAAAAATTAGGGTTTTTAACTAATTCCAAATTTGGGGGTTTTCATATATGTTGAGCATTTGGGTGTGTATATGATGCATGCAAAGTTTCATGTTGATTGGATTTCATTTGGATGAGTTTTGAAGCATGAAATGACCAAATGGTCAACATGGGCACCAAATGGTGCATTCGGCCAAGATAAGCAAAATTGGGGATTTTGGTGCTTTTGGTGTTTTGATGTTTTGAACATCATAAGTTCATCTTAGAAATGATTTAGAATCATTCAAAATTGATTGGATCAATTTCGGACTAAAATGGACAAAAATACAAAGCAAGGGTATTTCGGTAAATTCACTTAAAATTGTTTTATTGAATTTATTTTCATAATTTGATTATTGGAATATTAAATAAATATGTTTATTTAATTTATCTGAGAAAAAGTTTTGAAATCTGAAAATCGGATTTTCACCGCTTCCGCTGCGTTATCGGAATCACCCCCTAAATAACCCCAACATTATTTATGCCTTGGGTGTTAGTTTATGCCGCCTTGCAACTCTAACGTATGTAGGACATCCCCAATCTTTAAATATCTAAGACTTGGATTTCTACCGTACCATATCTGATATGGGGTCGTAGAAATAGCTTTCGATGGAACTCTATTAAGTATGTGGGCAGCAGTAAGTAAAGCATAACCCTAAAGGTAATATGGAAGATCTGTATAGCTCATCATGGATCGTACCATATCCAATAAAGTACTATTTCTTCGCTCAGACACACCTTTGTTTTTAGGAGTTCCTGGTGGGCTATATTAGGCAAGAATCCCATTCTCTCTGAAATAACTTCTGAATTCGTTGCTTATAAATTCACCACCTCGATCTGATCGAAGGCATTTGATGAATTTATCGGTTTTTTCCTACTTCATTTCGGAATATCTTAACTTTTCAAATGTTTCTGATTTATGTCTCATCAAATAGACATATCCATATATTGACTTATCATCCGTGAAAGTCATGAAGTCTATTGAACCATCATGAGCAACATGATTTAATGGACCACACGCATCACTGTGTACTATTTCCAATAAATCTTCAGCACAATGTCCAATACCAAGAAATTGGGCCTTTGCCATTTTTTCTTGGAAACATGACTCACAAACTGGAAAAAGATATAAGGTAAGATCTTCAATCAAACCATCTTTAACCAATTTTGATAGACATTTAACACTTATGTGGCCCAATCTCATATGCCATAATTCGGTATTATTTAATTCAGATCTTTTACTTGTATTTTCCTCTACATTAAAGACATCTCTATATGTTTCAAAACATAATGACTGTTAGATAAAGAACATTCACATATCAAATAATTGTCTTTATCATATAAATATAAAGCACTATCTTTAATGTTTATTTTATATCCCTCTTTATCTAATATCGGTAAACATATTATCTCTCTGATATGAGAGGGTACATAATGACATTCATGTAAAATTAATCTACTTCCATTAGGGAGATCAAAAACAATTGTTCCTATGGCTTTGACATCAAATGTCTCACCATTTCCAAATTTAAGCTGGATCTCCCCTTTTTTTAGCGTTCTTTTATCTTTTACGGCTTGCATGGAGTTGCAAATATGAGTAGGACTACCGGTGTCTAACATCCAACTACTATTTCTATCTAAGGCTAATGAGATATCAATAATAGGAAAAATACAAAGCGTACCTAGGGTTCCTACTTTTCCTTTTAGCTTTAGACAATATTTCTTCCAGTGTCTAAACTTCTTGCAGTGTAGACATGCATCATGAACTACATGCGGTCTTGCAGTTTATTTATTGGAATCTTTCTTCTTATTTCCTATTTTAATCTTCTTAGATTTCCTAGAAGTCTTTGAAGAGCTTGCTCCACTATGAAGGTATAAAGTGAGATTCTCTTTCTTCAAATCATGTTCCGCCGTGCGTAACATGTTGTGAAGTTCTTCATATGTGGCTTGCCTCGAATCCATCACAAAGCCAACATATGTACCAGATAAAAAAGACAGAATCAGATTTTGTCCTAGCCTTTTATTTATCATAATGTCTTGTCATTCCAAATATCAAATCTGGTCTATCATATTCAAAACATGAATGCTAACCACTCATTTATCCTTGAGCGTAGCGTGGAACAATTTCTTATACCTTCGATATTTCTCATTTTCTTGATTTGCTTCGAACAACTCCTTGAGTGTTCTCATAATGCTCTAATCATTTGGTACATCTATGTGCTGTCTGAACAAATTAAGAACAATTTCGACAGACATTGGATTGAGCATAACATACCTCAATCGTTCTGACTCCAAGACTGGGAAGATGTTCATTTACCATTCAAAATAGTTCTTAGCTCCTTTCAATTTATTAGAATCTAAGAGTCATACTAATGGATTTATGGCAGCCATCTACAAGACAACAATTAAACATTACCATAGTATTTTCTTATTTTAATATAAAAACACTAATATGATTATGAATTTTAAATCTAATCTCCCTTATAGGAATAATAGAAATTCGAAAATCAAAATTTCATAGCGGGAAGTGGATCGCATGACATCTACTCCAACCTCACACTAATGAAGGTCTTGACCTTCATAAACTCATTAGGTAGACCTTAAAGGTCAATCACATCTATCTGACTCATTGTTTGGTCCTGAATCATTTCTTATCCTCACACTAATGATGGCCTTGGATTAAGACGTGTTCTAGGTGTATACTTGTCAATGTGCACTAATTAGCTTCTTAAGTACACCCTCATAATAATGATGGTATTGGGTGACTACGTTAACTCATCACACTACATCTAATGTTTTACCAGAGCGACCAAGTTCTGAGCACTTATACCCTCACACTAATAACGGTCTTAGACATAAGTAGTAAGAACTCATTAATCTCCATATTGATAAGATATATCATCCAATAATGCTCCAACATTATTAATACTATTACTTAAATAAAGCAATTATCTAATCACAGGAGATTTATGACAATCAGGTCATTAACATTCTTGGGTCAAAATAAAAATTTTAATTTAAAACATATAACACATATGCAATATGAGTTATGAATAATTAAATTAAAATTATAGAGGCATAGATTCAAAAATATGTCAAACATATAACACGTGTTGTGTGGTTAAAACCTGCTTTGATATTGTTCCGTTGGGCTGTTAGCGGGACCCCTAGAGTCGGATCGGTGCCCCACATAACGGAAGTGGGGCTAAGTCTTGGATATCAAGCATATGTGTATTTTTAATTTATTTTAATGAAAACTATATTTTGTTACGAGTTCGTAGGAAAAAACGGAGACTAAATCGGAGTCCGGTAGCTTCAGAACAGAGAAAATTGAAGTTTCAGCACTCATAATCATCAACTCTCGGCGCGTCACGACGCGAAAGCTTGTGCATCGCAATGCCCAATCTGTGAAAGTCAATGTCATGCCATGCAAGGGTTAGCATTGCGACTCTCTATCTGCGAGAGCTCAGTGTCGCACTACGCAAGGGTTATGGTCGCGACGTCAGAAGGTCTAAAAGCTCAGTATCGCGATGTTGGGGTCAGTATCGCGATGCTGTAATGTGTAAAATATTGGCAGAGAGTATTTTAACCTTCAAATCAATTCTAAACACTTCCAATTTTCTCTAAACACTTCAATACATCTAAAATCCAATTTTAACATCAAAACCAACATCAACACATGTTATACAACAAACATACATGTATTATACATACATATATACATTTCTTGATTAAAAAAATAAACCAAAATAGAATCTCATAATGAAATGACTCATGAACAATTCTAGTTCACTCAAAGGTGGTCAAGTGATTCTAGAATGGTATCCATAGCTCCAAGCTATCATCTAGAGTTCCAAACTCTAATTTAATGTTCCACGTCCAACATGAACATATTAGACCCAATTACCAGCATATTGTGTTTATGCTTCCAAAGCATCCATACACAAATCATTAGCCTAATTTCAACTTCAAGCTATGTTATTATGTATCCAATACATAATACATCACTATATGTTTCATTAATGAAAACAACTCGCTAATGAAAACATAGCTTTAGAGTAAACTCACATAGTAAGCTTGATTCCAAGATCCAATCTTCTTCTCCTTGTAGAAATATTGTGGAGAACTTCCAAAGTTAGCATGCTTGACTACAAGATCCAATCTTGACTCAAATGCTAGCAAGCTTCACTCCAAGATCCAATCTTGATTTCTCCTTGTTGAAATATTATAGAGAACTTCAAAAGCTTCTCTAAACACTTCTTTTACTTCTAATGTTTTTAATTCTTGCTTGTTTTAGCTTTCACAAGCTTAACTTTCTTAAGCTCAAGCTTAATTAAATTTATGCAAAACTTATGCAATTTTTATAGAAAAACTTATGCAATTTTTAATTAATAAAAGTCTTATTCATCTTTTAGGTAGGCTCAATCAAATTTATCCAAATATGTGAAATTAGGTGTGACTAATCACATTTGTCTACCACTTTGATTTAATCCAATTAAATCAAAACAAAGATTAGCAAATAGATTAGTTCATTGTCTATTATTTTGATTTAATCCAATTAAATCAAGCTAAATATACCTATAATTACATATTTGTAATTACCAAAATATCCTCTAATGGTAGAGATATTTATGAAATTATAACAAAGCCTTTGTGTGATTTTGGATTAATCCAATTGGGTTAAAGTAAATAATCAATGTTATCCAATAACGTTTAATTATTTTAGTTGATAATTATAATATGAAATATTATTTATTATAAAAATTATCGGCTACTTAAGTGCTCAATGAGTACACTTCATATTGTGGGACTCTCTAAGTCCAGACACGTTCGTCATATAAGCCTAGGTTATATGTACGTAAAAAGACCACCTCCGAATTTGTAAAGAACACGAATGACCTTTCTGAACTATACAAGTCGAGGTCATCACATATGTTTAATAATCCCTCCGTCGTAGGCTATCCGAGTTGTGCTTAGGAAATATAGATTACATCGTCAAGTTTTCGAGGTGCATATCTCATGTCGACATGTCCACGATTCTTTAAAACTAATCAGAAACCATTTCTGATATATGAGATCCACCCTAAGTGATCGGCTTTGGCGCCAAAGTCTTAAGAATCATCACATGGATACCTAAACCTCTTATGGTACACATACATGCTGATGAATTCTATCTTGATACGCACTTAATTAACGAGTGCATCGGTTCACACCCAACGAACATCTAGCGGCCAGACCATGAGAGGTCTTTGACATATATGTCATTAAAGTGTAGAGGATCACAAACAAAATCAATGATATCATATAGTCAAAGGATCACATATTTTACTCGACTCAATGAGATTCATATTGACGGTGGTATGTACTTCCAACTATTAGGAATCACCATTGAGCATTCAGTATTCACTCCAACGATTACCCATATTTATATACGAGCTTTTCATGCTCATGGTTCATCGGGTTAAACCATTGTAACTCCAATTCCAATATACGACATGTGCTAGTCTTATAGGTTATAGGAATTCGACCGTATTCCAAAACCAACGACTATTAATACTTACTTTAAGAATAGTTTATAATAGTACTACTATCCCAATGTCGGACCACCCAATGTCTAGTATTACTATATGACTATTCTAAGGTCGATGTCATTTTTAGCATAATTATATATCAATCTAATATGCACAATGACATTACCATTAATAAGATTTGAAATGAAAAAGTAGTTATTTTATTAATAAATAATAAAATATAATGTACAATACATTATTTGGATTGGCGCTCGTAGCACAAACTCCAACACTACACACCAAACTATATCTTCAATGTACGTAGCTATTGGTCGGGATTGCTACACCAACCTCACCTTTGTAAATCAAAGGACATAGCCTATCATGCAGGAGTTCGCAGTACACTCAAGATTTAGATCAATCTATATATGACCATATAGTATATTGAAATGAATTTCTTAATTTTACGAATATTATAAAAATTCATTTCTATCTGGGTCCAGTCCTATCTGATCACATCATATAAGGAGCCTTCATTCTCATGTCACCACATTGACGATCCAGGATCAAAGTCGCCATACAATTATAGAATGGAACGCAGCTATAGATAAATCGCTCTATAGATAAATCGTAAACAAAGTACCCACTTTTCTTGCTCTCTATGTACTATTTTAGATTACTAACTTCAGACTTAAATCCACTTGTGTATGACACTCATATACTAAGTCTGAAGGCACTTGAGTAATCAATGGTAAACAAGATAATTTACAATATGCGATTTAAATCAAACATTTTGATAAATGAATAATGCATCTTTTATTTCATAACAATAAATTTTTTTTTACATTACATGAAGCTCTAAGGCATATATCCCAACAATTCTTACATCCACTCTTCTACCGATGCTTCCCCAACTCCGTGGCTTCCATCTCCTACCATCATCTTAGCGTGTTTGCTATTTTTTGTACTGATCCCATAGACAGCGCCAACTCTTGACGACTGTTTTTGGTTCCAATGGTAATATATAGGTAATTAACCCTCGAACAAACCTCCATCGGCAGTGAATTTTTTTGGTTAGTAGGGAACCAAATACAAACTCAATAAGCAGACAGATAAGTCACAGAGAAAATGATTTACATGGTCTGACGGAGAGTGGCTCCAACTTACATCATGAGATCCCTGGATATGTTGGCAGTAAATCCGGTCATCGGAATATCCGAATACGTGTTAGTATTTATGTCTGATTCATGAATACGAACATCCCCTTATTCCATAATATTACTTATTTATGGTTGCACCTCTTGTTCTTATATACGTATTCGATCTGATTACGATTAGATTGAAACTAAATGTGGTTTAGTGATATGTATATATTAGACAAAGGCCCGATAATATATAATGCAGTACACAGTTACAAAGTTAGTTTGTAATTGACATTGGGAAATGTCACTGCTAAATGAATATTATCAAACATAGTTCCTGGTCAAGATTTGCTAACACGGGTCGGTTAGTCAAATCCGTTGAGACCATTACATGTCGTATATCGAGACTTGGTCCGATGGTTTATCCCAATGAACCATGAGTCTAGGGAGACTCGCATAGACGTATAGGTGTTTATAGTGGATAAACACTGAACGGCTCACCGAAGATTCTTAATGGATGGTACACCAACGTCAATAAGAATCTTCTCGGGTTGAGTAGCATAGTGTCCTTCGAATTGAGATACCACTGTGGATGTATGAGACATCCTCCACACTTAGATGGCAGTCACATCACCGATCTATTTAGATCAGACCTCCGCCTGTTCGTTGGGTGTGGATCGATCCTCAGGATATCCTGTGTGTGTCAAGATAGGATCCGTCAGTTCTGTGTACAGAGCATAGGTAGTCCATATATAATTAGCAGTCTGTTAAATCTGTGGCAACAGTATACTTCGGAAGTAAGTTCCGAGTGTTATTTAAAGATTGCTAATAGATACGTCGACGAGATAATACCTATAGAGATTTGACGTTTACATCTATATCTCTGGAATTATCTGGATACCTGTGACGGAGGGATTATACGTATGCAATGACCTCGACCTGTATGATTCAGCTAGTTTATCCGTGATCGTCATAATCTATGGGTGGATAGATTATGGACATGAAATTGGATTTCGTGACGGATATACCTGAATCTAGAGAGTCTCAATAATGAAATATACTCATAGAGCACTAGAGCAACATTAATAAATAATATTGATTATTTATTAAGTCGTTTAAAGGTTAAACGCAAGATACATGCTAAAGGGACCCGATAGTCATTTAGTTAATTATTGTGTATTTACATTTAATACTTGATTAATTTAAATACACATTAATTAAATAGTCAAATTGAGATATTTGACTAATATCCTAAATAAATATATGTATTTGATATATAATGTAAATATTATACATATATTTAATATATTTGTATTCGATTAATTAATTAATTATTTAATTGTTAAATGATTAAATTAATTAAAATATAAATATCTTAACTTAGGATATTTGAATTAAATGGCATGGTTGCCTTTGTTGACCAAGTGATAAATATCTAATAAAGTGTTTTTTAGATATTTAATCAAGTTGATCAAATTTTTGTTAAATGAATTTGAAATGAAATTTTGGTATATATGTATACATAATTTCGACCAAGACCCTTAATTAAAATATAATGGTTATATTTTTGAGTTGCAATTGTTGACTTACTTTATTCATTAAATTGTTTGATGATTAAAGTTGCAAGTTGATAAGCAAAATTAAATGAAATAAAATATCATGATATTTTGTATATTTCTCCACCAATTTCGGCCAAGGCTTCTTTTGGAGGAGGTATATATTGTTTCATTTCATTTTAGGGTTTAAGGAGTTCATTTGATACCAAAATAAACATAAAAAAAGTTGAGAGAAAAGCTTGAAGCCTAAAGGAAGATGGCTTGGAAAATTATGATTTTGTAAGTTATCTTTCAAAGTCTTCAACATGAAAATTGTTTCTAACATGCTTAGCATCATTTTGTGTTGCTTTGTTATTGTCTCTCTTCTTATAGTTTGTGTTTTATTTGGTTGTGAACTTTGATGAAAGTGTTGAGCATGTATAATGGAGAAAGCTTGTGACTAGTGTAGTTATAAGTATTCTTTTATGGTTTTGGAAACCTGTTGCTAATCTAGAGTTGTTGACCCACTCTTAGATGACCTAGATTTTATCTTGAGTTGTTTCATTGTGTTGAGACTTGGATTGGATGGAAGAATGATGATTGAAGTAATTGATTTAACCAATTTGGTCTAATTTGTCCAATTTGATGAAATTGAAAAATTAGGGTTCATGACCAATTCCAAATTTGGGGATTTTCATATATGTTGTGTATTTGGATGTGTATATGATGCATATAAAGTTTCATGTTCATTGGATTACATCTTGATGTGTTTTGATGCATGAAATGACAAAGTGCACACTTTGCCACCTTTGGGAGGCATTCGGCCAAATGGATAAAATTTGGGGATTTGGTTGCTTTTGGAGTTTTGATGTTTTGAACATCCTAAGTTCATCTTAGAAATGATTTAGAATCATTCAAAATTGATTAGATCAATTTCGGACTAAAATGGACAAAATACCAATGTAAGGGCATTTCGGTAAATTCACTTGAATATGATTCATTTGAATTTTATTTCATAATTTGATTATTGGATAATTAAATAAATATGTTTATTTAATTAATCCGAGAAAAAGTTTTGAAATCGGAAGATACGATCTTCGCCGCTTCTGCTGCGTTACCGGATATTCCCCCTAAAACCCCAACAAAATGGTATCAGAGCGAGTCTGATTCTAGGCCTCCAAAAATGATTAGCTTGTTTTATTCAATGTTTAATCATGTTTTCTTGACTTTATACATGCATGTTATAATCTAATTTGATTAGATTTAGGGTGTATGACACTAAATGGAATATCCCCGCTTAATAAGGTTTTAAAGTAACTAGTATTTGGAATACTTGTTTCTTGGTCCGTCTTGTCAATACTGTTTATAAATATCTTTTCGTTGACTACATCCGAGACCGTGCCTCTGCTGTGAGGATGTAGCTGATAGAAATTTATTTATGCCGAATGTATATTAGATACTAGATAAATTCAAGCGAAAGCGGAATCCTGAACGTGCCCTAGCTGTCATGGTTACGCAAGTAACTTGAGTTTATCATTGACAAGTTTAACCTTAGTACGTCTCCTTATGGGCCTGCCTTCGCGCGCGACAACGAGAAACGGCCAGGACCGGAACCTTGGAGTCACTAGTGAGTGATTGACAATTAGTTGTCTACCTGTGATATACGTAGGCGAGACCGTGCCTCTGCTGTGAGTCGAAATATATTCATGGGGTCCTCTTCCCATTATGGAATTCGATTTAATTATTGAATTCTCGTCTTTCCGTTGGGGATTACGGCATTACGAAAAAATAGTGGGAGGCACTGCTAAGTTTAAAATATTCCATAACTTAGGCAGTGTATGTTATTATGGAAATTGCCGCTTGTTTGTTTCCTTATTCTATAGTAGATAGAATTAAACTTTTATTAACTGCACACATATTTTGATATGTTATCTGACTAGACTCTTGGTTGCAGTTATTCTAGAATAGGTTCTAGATACTAATAGACTAGGATATTATTAGATTAGTCTAAACCATCAGGAACTGTTTTGTCCGATTTTCTTGAAAAATAAAGATGGTAATGACTTAGTTTCTAAGTCATGATAGATAATCTAGATAGATATCCCATTTAGGATATAATACTTTAGAGACAATAGTTTCTTATGCAGTAAGAATTGACTTGAATTAGTTCATGTCTCGAGATTCTTGACTGGCATTTAGAAAGCCTATTAGGTATTTGTTTATATAGTAATGACGTTTCTAAGCTTTAATTACCTTTAGAGGTAATGTGTCTGACACAATTTGCTAATCAGTTATTTACAATTGTTGTGAATAGTTGAATGCAAATAGTAAAGCTAAAGAAAGGAGATGCGTATATTTGTGTATAGAAAATATCGATTTTCACAATACTACAACTATAGGTATTGGATACCAGATCTTCCGTCTAGTTATTTGAAATATTGGTTAATGATTGTTTTGATATTTGATATCGGAACTCGCGACTATTGGATAGTCACTTATTCTTTATAAACAATTGTTACTATTTTATAATAACTAGTAGTGTCATTGACGTAGAGATAAACATTAAGAAAAATTATTCGGTAAAGTAAATAATTTAGAACAGTGCTTTATGAATTTAATCACTTAAGCATTGGATGCTTATTCCGTATGGTAAAGGATGGTTTGATACTAGATCACACCACACATCCTTGTCCATTTAATGAATATTGTATTCAGGAAAGTGATTAAGATCTCGTTAAACCAATGATTATCATTGGACCACCAAATTTATTTAACTGATACATTGTTGTATGTAGTTTAATAAATAATAATTGCTTAAGGTAGTTTTCTTTATTTCGTAACTTAGTTGATGAATTGTCATAACTTAGTTACGTGTTTCTGAAGGAACACATATTGAAAGTCTTGAAAGTATCAAGAACTTTCAATCTGTTCTGATGAAACGAAGATTGAACATTTTTGACTTGTTCAAATATATTCAATCTAAAGTATTTTGAAAACTTGATCCTTAAAATTCATTACATGTCTTTGAACTGTTCAAAGATCTTTGATACGATCAAACATATGAATTTAAAGCAATTAGTTTTAAGTTTATTCAGTGAATATGATTCATATTCAATATTGTTCTTCCACGATTCCATCCTGATGGAATTGAGTAGTGGGAGCAATCGAATCTTATTTGATTTGATTCGTTAGATATTGAATGTTACCGAATTAGTTTCAATACTCTTGGGGTTATGCTCCAGTAACACTAATTCATTTTTTTAATTAATGTTCCATTATTTTCTACAGTTGCATATATGGTATGTATAGGTAGAAAATTTGAATCTTGAAAAGTTTGAAATTTCAATCTTTCTTTTATATAATAGTTATATAATGGAAGTTACTTACACCTCGGATGTATAAGTAAAAGTTTATCG